>JAJIBD010025677.1:0-74161 GCA_021461705.1 Cryptotis parvus
TCAAGAGTAGTAACATTGGTGCCATTTCAGAACCCCATTTTTAAAGCATAATTGAACGGGATGTCAAAAGATCACGTGGCCACCCACCTACAAGATGGTCAGGCTACCTTGTAAAGACCCTGAAGGAACGGTTTGAGATTCTTCATATTCCTGAATCAACCAGATGCCATTGGGCTACATTGGCACGTGATAGGGTCCAATGGAAATGTTACTGGCACCCGCTTCGAGCAAATCGATGAATAACAGGATTCAAGTGATCAAGTGATCAAGTGAATTGAATATGAATATCTTGACCTGTACTGTAGGTCATAGAGTTTGTGAACAAGATAATCTGAATATATCTTCAGCTTTATTACACGTTAGAGAAGTTTCTTTCTGATTGTAAGAAAGAAGATCTTCTTTTCTAATCCTTGGACTGTTTCTGCTTCTGTAGCCTATAGACCTTTTTCCTCGTCAATTAAAGTTTTACTGTGAAGGATTTATTTGGTTTATATCCCAATTTCAGGGGAAAAAAATAAATACTCAGTACCTCTTCCTAGATATCTACTTTCCTTAAGTGAACTAATAAAAAACATTTCCCAATTGCACCGAAAGTTACGGCTGCTCCCTTTAAATCCCTCTAGCATTCCCTTACAAGTATGATTTTAGCTGCTTTGGGAAACGTTTTCCTATCCAGACATACTTTTCATGAAAAAAAATGATGTTATAATTATGAGACTCACTTAACTGCAAAGACAGGGCCCCAGGAGTTTTGTGGGGAGGTCCACCTAATTTCTAGAAGTATATGCTAAGATATTAGCAAACCCAGATGGCCTAATGATATTTGGGACTCTTTTGCTAAATTGCCTCCAATAGCCTTCCATTTGTTTGCCCTAGATCTTTAAATCTCTCCTGCCTCTTGTCTTGGTGGAGTTCTAGGTCTCTCCTATTACAATAGCATCTACTAAAATAGTCTTAAATAAAGACCTCCTTGCTACTTAAACCAGAACATTTTTTCCTTTGACATTATTAAGTATGTGTTGCAAAGAGCACTGTGTTCAAAAACACAAGAAAATTCAAATCCTGTAACCTCCAGGAAAACAGTTAAGCATTTCTAACTCTCTGCATAATAGTTGCATTAACAATGCATAAGCTCGCTGGAGAGATAGTACAGTGAGCAGAGTGCTTGCCTTGAACATGACCAGCACTTGTTGGATTCCCAGCAGCCCATATGGTGCCTCAACCTAAGTCCTGCCAGGAGTGATCCCTCAGCACAGAATCAGGAGTAAATATACCCAGAGCACTGTGGTGTTTTCCCTCACAAAAACATGCTGAGGATGGAGCCAGAGAGATAGTACAAGAGTTTACATGCTTGTCATGTTTGTTGCCAACCCAGGTTTGATCCTCATTACCACATATGATCCCCTGAACCTCAGGATTGATCCCTGAGACAGAGGAGAGGAATAAACCCAACATTTGGTGTGTGACCCCAAAACAAAACAAACCAGAAAAAGCATGAGAATGTCCTAACATTTCAATATTATTTTTTAAAAAATAAGATTGATGTATTATGTCATCAATAATATAAAACACAATTTCATTTTTTGTAACAGTTATTTGTAATTTGTGGTAGGTTGTTGCAGGACTCCTAAGGGCCGCTGCATCTGCTCTGAATTGCCGCCTGCAAATCACTTCGTAGATAAGGGGGTAGTCTAAATGTGGCAGTTTATCTGCCCATGTATGCTGTACTAGCTGGTATAAATATTCTCCCAAGCTACCACAATCATCGTGGGACTAGCTAGATCTTACCAGCATATTAGCCTGGCCAAGTAGGACCCCTAAGTAATTAGACCAGAGAGAAATACTGTTTGCTTCCAAGCAAACAAGCATGGCTCCCTGATATACTCAAAGGGAACTAAAATACAAAACTACAATGAAGTAGAAGAGACTTGTGAAGGCTTGGAGAAATATTTAACTGGCTTTAGTATTAGTCTTTGGTACAGAGACATGCCATCTCAGAAACCCCCCTTCTCTACCCTATAAAGGCATTTCCAGGCAGATCTTGGCTCAAAACATTAGCATACTAAAGGGCCTAGGTGAGGTGCAGGGAGGGATTACCTAAGGGCATTTGACCCTCCCTGCTTTCCATAACAGTGGGAGGAAGGTCTGAGTTGCAGGGGTATAAACTAGCCTGTTTCCACTCTCGGCGAACTTCTTTTTTGAGCTCTCTCTCTCTTTGTGAGCACTCACCCTTCTTGGAAATCTTGTCTTCTTCTCCTTTTACAAGGCCTTTACACGTGGTGGTCGCCATTTTGGCCTACACGTGGCTGGGGTTCTAGCCTGGAATCCTAAGCACCAGGCTTTTCCTTTTGCTGATTTGTATGCCTGAACCTGTGATAAGTAAAGCCTTTTAAAACTGCATCGGATTCCTGAGTTTTCATCCATTCCTCGCCGGCTCGGAGGTAGAAGGGAACTCGCTTCCCAGCACTGTCGGGGACCCCAGCAGCGTGCCCTGACAGTAGGTAAACTGCATTTGTGAATGTTATTCTGCTTTCTGTAGCCTGTAAAAAGTTAAAAGACAGGATGGTGGAGCATGTGGACTCTTAAAGCAGTGTGAGGTTTCATAATTCCTCCTAGCCTCAATTCTTTCACTGTAAAATATGGATAATAGAACTTCACAGGATTATGAAGAATGAAAGGAATTAGTTCAATGCTTATATTCATCTACAACATAATTAACATTGGCAAAAATAAGTTATGATTATTCGTATATGTGCTATATATTCATAGATATAATTAGGTTTCTGTTCTACTTACAGGCCTCTACACGCTTTTCAAGTTTCTGTTTTGATTTTGCTTTAAAAAACCCAAAGTCTTGATATAATCAATTCTTCTTGATATATTACTTTCCAGTTAAATGATACATTTTACAAATTTATTGTATAGACCTAGAATAAATTGTGCACATTTAAAACATATAACTTGATGATTTTTAAGTAATTATATACTCGGGTAACCACCTAATTATATTCTTTTAGGAAATTGTTTTAAAAATAATTTTCGAACTTTATTTTAGGCAATATGACTTATAATATAGATAATGTCCATATTTCACGCATGAAACATGCCAATGCCACATCCTCCATCAAGGTGTCAGTTCCTTCCACCTGGCCCCAGTGTCCACCCTACCTACAACTCTAGAGAAATATGCTTCCTATTAAGGAAAAATGCTCTGTTTCTGTTGCCCTGGGAATTTATATTTCCTTACTATGTTTTTTTATAATGAAGATTGAGGAGGATCATTCTGTATCTGTTCTTCTGACTAACTTCATCATCATACTTCCTAGATCCATCTGCATAGCAGAAAATTGCATAGTTTCATCTTTTCTTACAGCTAAATAGTATTCCATTATGTGGGCATACCACAGTTTCTTTACCCTGTCATATGTTCTTTTATAATTAGGTTGTTTCCAGAATCCCTCTACTGTGATTAGTGCTGATAAACACAGGAGGAAAATGTCCTTTTGAATAGATTTTTGATTCCTCAGGGTACATATAAAAGTTGAATTGTTGGATCATATGGAAGCTCAATTTTTTTTTTTTTTGAGAGGTACCATATTGTTTTCCAAAAAAGGTCCTTTTCTCCCACATCCTTTCCAATAGTGGTTGTTTTTGTTCATTGTAATGTATGAAAGTCTTTATCAGTATGAGGTGATACATCAATGTTGTTTTTATTTTCATCTTCTCGATGCAGAGCATTTGTTTATACCTTTTGGCCATCTTTATGTATTCTTTGATATAAGTTCTATTAAAGCCTTCCCCTATTTTTTGATGAGCTTCTCATTTTCTTTTTCTTATAAAGTTCTACCAGTGTTAATATAGCTAAGCTACCAACTGTCTTTTGATCTGTGGTGTGTAAATATTTTCTCCCATTCTGTGGACTGTCTGTTAATTCTGGTAATCATTTCTTTTGTAGTGCAAAAGTTTCTTAGTATAATCACTGTATCACTGTCTTCCCATTCATCATCAATTTGCTCGAGCGGGCACCAGTAACATCTCCATAGGTCCTGTCTCATCCTAGTAGAGACCAAGGGCACCTGCGTGCTCCAGGAACATAAAGAACCTCAAACCATTCCATCAGGTCATGGGAAAGATGTCTATAATTGTTACTGGTAATTGGCATATCAAATACCGACATGGGTAGCTTGCCAGGCTCTGCCGTGCTTAGCATAATACAGACACATTTGTTTATCTTTGCTTCCATTTCTTTTGACAATGTGCACAGATATCCGTGACTTTTCTTTTCTTGCTTATCTTTCGGGCAACACCTAGTGGTTCATAGGGATTACTCCTGGTTCTGTGGCTAGTTATCAATCCTTATGATGCTCAGGGGACCACATGTGGTGTTGGGGATTGAACCCAGGTTCAATCATGTAAGGCAAGAATGCTTTCCAGTGTACTATTGGTAATTCCAGCCTAATTCATGGCTTTCATATATGCAAATTATAAAATAGAAGAGAGAAAAATTTAAAAAAGCAATATGACTCACAATTGTGCCCTAGAAACTCAAGAACTGAGTATCAGCTTAACAAAAAAAAGGTAAAAGACCAATGTAAAGGAAATTAAGTTTTAACTGGTGGATTCCTGAGGCCTTAGATTATGCTTTTACATGTCCTATGATGTTTTTTTCCATTTTAAGTTCACCCTACTCCAGAAATTTTCACCAGAGACCTTCTTGTCAGCTCAGATGTCTTCAGAGTTCTAATGCCCAAATATAACTTCTCATCAAAAGCAACCTAAATATTTAATTAATACAATTTCTTGAGTAGTGAACTCGTATACTTAATATTACTTTGCTGTTCATTTTCCCCAAGTATTCAGGAAACTACAAGCTAAATATTTTGTTTCCAGATTTACACATGCAATCCTATAGAATTTCAAATCTCTATTTATGGCTGATATTTACTATAGACTGTATGATATTATCATGCAGATATTTTAAAATTTGAAATATGTCAGCCTTTTCGTTAAGAATGCAATCAACACAGAGGCCATTTAGGGTACCAGTGTCCCTATTCAGAATCTTGTCTGAAAGTACCACCTGAGTTGGAGCAATAGTATAGCAGATAAAAGGTTTGCTGTCCACTTCGCTGGTCTAGATTAAATCTACGGCACCACTTAAGGTTTCCCAAGCCCATCGGGAGTGATCCCTGGGCATCGTTAGGTGTGACCCCAATAAAACTGAAACAGAACATAAAGTGTCATCTTCCACACTCCAATTTGGACCAGAATAGAAAAGAAAAAAAATCTCTGATCAGCTGTCCCTGTTACAGAGCACATTTTTGGTTTACTACACACATAGTAGTTACCTGTGGTATGGACCTTTCAGGAAATGGAAATGTTACTTTCAGGAAATGGAAATGTTACTGGCGCCCGCTCAAGCAAATCGATGAATAACGGGATTCAAGTGATCAAGTGATCAAGTGATGGACCTTTCAATATAAAAATCAGGATAGTCCCAGGCAATCCAATACTACTCCCCACCCAGATTCTCCCAGAGGTAGAAACTTCTGCTGCCTCTTTGCCTGTGGAGAAAGATTAGTTGGAGCTGGGAAGAAAAAAAATCCCAACAAACAATATAGCACTGAATACAGGATGCAAAATACACTTGGAAAGTTTTTGCTGAATGAACAGATGAATGTCATTTTAATATAAGCTAAATAAACCTCCGCCACAAGACCCCCAGAAGCTCTTTTTAGTATTTATCACGTAACTGAATATTGACACTGCCCACAGCATGTGCGTTGTATAATGCATTGTAGATATTAGCATCCTTATTAGAAACACTAAGTTTTGTGAAGAGATTTGATAAAGAGATTTGCAAAGGAATCTATAAAACAACACTTTGGGAATTATGAAAATAAAACATCTTTTAAAATAACTTCTCCACCCTCCTATTCCCGTCTCCTAGCAACCACCACTATGGCTATATGAATTTGACTATTTATATAATTCATAAATATGGAACTATGCAGTATTGTTTTTCTGTAACCAACCTGGTTTTACTTAGAATGTTATCTTAAGTCTATAAAATTATTCAGTGGCCATAAAGTGACAGTTGTGCAAGATGAATTCTAGGAAACCCCACACAATATTGAAGCTTTAGTTAACAAATGGTATTGTGTACTTAAAATTTGTTAAGCGTGTACTTAAAACTTTTAAGAGAATAGACATGAAGATATTCATTCAACACACAAAAAAAGGGAAAAATATACAAATCATTTGGAGTTCAGCAGAGCCTGGCAAACTACCCATGTCGTATTTGATATGCCAAATACCAGTAACAATTATAGACCTCATTCCCATTACCTGATGAAATGGTTAGAGGCTCATTTCCTGGAGCAAGCAGGTGCCCTTGGTCTCTACTAGCATGAGACAGGACATATGGAGATGTTACTGGTGCCCGCTCGAGCAAATAGATGATGAACGGGAAGACAGTGATACAGTGATAATGATTTGGAGTTGACTAATATGGCTACATTGTTTTGATTTGGGTGATGGTATTTTGGGTATATGCTTTGTTCAAACTCATCAAAATGCCTACAAAATTCTATATGTGCAGGTTTATTCACATTATCAATAAAACTGGAAAGTAAAAGGAAATTCTCCCTGACATCAACTTGTTGTGTAACCATTTTTTACTTTGGTCTCTAAGTAGGTAGAAAATTTTATCTCTTGACCACAAATCTCATGTCTCCAATGGATACACCCTTTTATCATTGATCTTCTTAGTAACCAACCTGTCATGTCTTAAAGAATCATGCTCTGAAAATTTTTGGTTCCTTTTACAAGTTCAAAAAGTGTTATTTGCAAACATGTATTTTTTAGAATTTTTACTTAATCTCTAATTGTCCTGTATTCTGTATTTTTATTCTCATTTTTTGAAATGCTTATAAATCACATTTAAATAATAAAATTAAAAAATCTATCAATGGCAATTTTAGAAATATTTTAAATTCAGATAGAGGGTACATTAATGGCTCAGTGGGCGGGCAAGTACATGTATCACATGCAGGAGACCTGGGTCTGATCCATGGCATCACAAAAATAAAAGTAAATTTAGGTACCAATTGGTTGGAATATAACTTATTGTCCACAGGTTTACTTATAAATAAAATAAAATATAAAACAAATTTAATGTATTTAATGTATAAATTTAAAATGCATGTATATTGGGAAGTGCTTATTGCAATAAGACTAATTAGTACACCTTTTTATTGCACATAACTATCATTTTACTGTGCTGATGTTAGTAATAGTGAAAATATTTTAATTCTATTCTCACAGAAACTTATAAGCATGTAACAGAGTATTATCTATAGTGATGTGCTGTACAATACATCCCTGAAACTTTTCAAAAATGAATTTATTTATGAAACAAAAAATGTTAGCTATCTGAATCTGTCCATCTACTCAAGAAATTTCTTATTTTGCTTGTAAAATTGGTAGCTAAGGGAAAATAATTAAAAGTAGTCATATTTTTCTAAGATTAGCCCATTGATTACTTGGTATGTGAATTAATTCATCCCTTAGTTTACTATTTAACTTAGACCCTTTCAGTTTATGAAAGGTAAGTATACTGTCATATAATTCACAAAACCACTTATCTTGTAAATATGGATATTTTTCTAATCTTAGAACATTTTTTCTGTAGACTAGTATTCAGAATATTTGAAGTTTGAGGTAATACTGTTTTTTCCTAATTTTAGTACATGGAACATTTTAGACAATGTACCTCTACCATTAAATATTGTTAGGACAACAGTTGTCTGTTTTAATTAATTCTTGAATTAATAATAATTTATTAGTACAGTCTGAGCAGCAAAGAACATTGAGACATGTATCTTTTATATACAGCTTGAAGCAATTATAAGGTGGAAATTTTATTGTGGTTCTGGTTTTGCCAATGACATGTCACTAGTAGCTGCAATATAGGACATGAAAAGAGAATTTTTTTTACCGTTAATAATAATAATAAGCACAACAGTTACAATTGTTGGTAATCAAATGTTGTTTAGCTAGCTACCTGGTAGATAGATCTATAAAATAAGGCATTCATAAGCAAAGCTGTTCATGCAAATGAGGCAGGGGTGGTCAGTGCTGTCTCTGGGCAGTGATTTCCTCCCTGAATACTAAAGATAACCATATAGAGTTATATTTGAAAACATGGAGTGATAGAGATCCAACCTGGTCACCTTCATGCAAGAAAATACCCACTATCCTATCACTCTGGCCCATTTTGCTCCTATATTTAACTTGTATTTTCTTCATGTTCTTGAGGAAGAAATATATTTTAGGGCTACTTACTGACATTTCCCTAATAATTGAGAGTCAAAATGAATTCCTCATTGGGAAAAGTGAAACAGTTGAAACTAGATTTCAATAAAATTAAATCAGATTTCTGCCTGGTATTATGTTGCTGTATTGTTCTCTTATTTGTGTTGAAATAATATTAATTATAATAAGAAATTAAGTTCAACATGTAGTCATTCACACGGTGTTTAGGAAAAAATAAAACTGTGGGTATGGAACAAAGACAAATTCAAGAAATAATTAAGAAGTATATTACTAATCTAATGCAATTCCACTACACACAAAAGGTAACATAATTTCTGTCAGTGCATATATGAGCCAAACTTGAAGTATAAGATAGTTTAGTCAGCAGAGAGCCCTGAATTCCACTTGATTAAAAAGTCAATATTACTGCTAGAAAAACAATGGCAGGTACAAAGCAGATTACTCTACTGCAGGATATAGACTGTACTGAATGATCCTGGGGAAGGCATCTATATGATGAAATTTGAAGCTATTTTTAAGGTATTTAAACTATGAGAACCTTTTTCTATCTTCTGAGATGATAACAATGACATAAATTTTTTTGCTCAACAAGAATTTACACATATCTGTTTTATACCTGTTGCAGGACTCCTCTAAGAGCCTCTGTATCTGCCCTGGATTGCCCCCTGCAATCCACTTCATAGATAGGGGGTAGTCTTAATGTGGCAGTTTATCTGACCATGCATTTTGTACTGGCTGGTATAAATAT
Organism: Cryptotis parvus; assembly: GCA_021461705.1. Taxonomy (NCBI): domain Eukaryota; kingdom Metazoa; phylum Chordata; class Mammalia; order Eulipotyphla; family Soricidae; genus Cryptotis; species Cryptotis parvus. Next base: position 9,086 of record JAJIBD010025677.1, read on the forward strand.
TCTCTCATGCTACCACAATCATCATGGGACTAGCTAGATCTTACCAGCATATTTGCCTGGCCACGTTGGATCTCTAAGTAATTAGACCAGAGAGAAATGCTGTTTGCCTCCAAGCAAGCAAGCATGGCTCCCTAATAACTCAAAGGCAACTAAAATACAAAACTACCGTGAAGTAGACGAGACTCTTGTGAAGGCTTGGAGAAATATTTAACTGGCATTAGTATTAGTCTTTGGTACAGAGACATGCCATCTCAGAAACCCCCTTCTCTACCCTATAAAGGCATTTCCAGGCAGATCTTGGCTCAAAACATTAGCATATAATAGGCCTAGGTGAGGTGCTGGGAAAAATTACCTAAGGGCATTTGACCCTTCCTGCTTCCCATAATAGTGGGAGGTCTGAGTTGCAGGGGTATAAATCCTGCCTGCTCTCTCTCTCTCTCTTTCTCTCTCTCTCTCTCTCTCTCTCTCTCTCTCTCTCTCTCTCTCTCTCTCTCTCTCTCTTTGGGCTCTCTTTTTTGGGCTCGCACCCTTCGTGGGAGTCTTGTCTTGGTCTCCTCTCTACAGGGCCTTTACACGTGGTGGCCGCCATCTTGGCCTACACGTGGCTGGGGTTCTAGCTGGGAATCCTAAGCACAGGGTTTTTCCTATTGCTGATTTGTATGCCTGATCCTATGATAAGTAAAGCATTTTAAGAAATGAGAAGAAATAGCCTGCACAAGATTAAAGAGCCTTTAAGAAATATTTAAGAAAAGTTAAGAAATATTTTCCACCAATGTCCCCAGTATTCCACCCAACCTGACTAAAAATCAAATCATGAACAATTTTGTTACTATGTATCTCACATTAATTCAATAAAAATTAATGATTAAAAGTTACAATGTAGATACTTGAAAATAATTATGCTGACAAAATTAATTCATTGAATTAAGGAAACCCAACAACAATAAAAATATAGCTTCTAATTAAAAGAAGAAAAAATAGAGGGTGATTATTTTTTCAGAAGTCATCCTGTCTGGCTTAACATTCTGGATGGACATAATTCTCTGTCGAGCTTCATTTAAGTTTGCTGGCAGATTGAGACTGACTAGTCTGTCATCTTCCAATAGAGTAGCCTGGACAAGAGAGAACCAGGTAAAATGTACAAGAACTCTAGAAACATCTGCTCATGACATCTCTATCATGACATGTAATAATAATATTGTGGCCTTAGTGCAAAATACTTTTATTCATATTGTCTTCAAGGGAGTGGTCTGCTACTGGTTTTCCTAAATGCAGGACAATACCTATTCATTACAGCCTTATAGTATACACTGTCACCTTTAACTCCAAGCTCATTAAGATTTAATTTAATCACTCATTAAATGCTAATCTTGTTTCTTTAATTAGAAAACAAACCTCTTGATAACAAAACCGATTTCTTCTCATTTTGTCATTCAGTAGTATGTCCTTAAATTTTTAAGCTATGCCAAAAAGAAGTACTCTGCCACAAAAATAAATAGGTTTTTACCTAGAAAAATACACAAAATAATATACTCATCAACTTTTTTTTTTTTTTTTAGTTTTTTATTTTTACAATTACAAAGATATACAATTAAAAAGTTCATATTTGGGTTTTGGTCATACAGTGTTCCAGCACCCATCCCGCCACCAGTGCCCATCTCCCACAACCAACGTCCCCGGTTCCCTCCACCCTCCCCAGCCCTCCTCCATGGCAGGTTCTTTATTATTAAAATTCTTTATTATTTATTAAAATTAAAGAATAAATAATTTATTTATTCTTTATTATTTATTTCTTTCCCTTTCTCTCTCTCTTTCTTTTCCTTCCCTCCAGACTATGGATTACAGAACATACATTAAAGGGTTGTCATGTGTATCTTTTTACCTCTATTTAATGCTCAGTTCTAGGTTGGCATTAGTACCCTCGACAATTGTTAGCACACTGTTCCATTTTCTGTCTTACTTAGCCTCTGACTCCCACACGTTTGTGATAATATCCACCTTTGACAAGACCTCCTGATATATGTTTCACTTGACCTTGGGTATTGGTATCATAATATGTACCTATATATTTATGTTATGCAGATAAATGCAGTCATTCTGTATCTGTCTCTCTCCTTCTGGCTAATTTCACTCAACATAATCTTCTCCATGTCCATCCATTTGTAGGCAAATTTTATAACTTCATTTTTCCTAACCACTGCATAGTATTCCATTGTGTAGATGTACCAAAGCTTCTTTATCCAGTCATCGATTCTCTGGCACTTTGGTTGTTTCCAGATTCTGGCTATTGTGAATAATGCTGCTATGAAAATAAGAGTAGGGATGGTGTTTCCGCTGCGTATTTTTGGCTTCCCAGAGTATATTATCCCAGGAGTGGCATGGCTGGGTCAAATGGGAGTTCGATTTCTAGTCTTTGGAGGAAAGTCCATATTGTTTTCCAGAAAGGCTGTACCAGCCGGCATTCCCACCAACAATGGATGAGTGTCCCCTTTTCCCCACATCCACGCCAGCACTTGTTGTTCTTGCTCTTTTGAATATGTGCCAGTCTCTGTGGTGTAAAGTGGTATCTCATTGTTGTTTTGATTTGCATCTCTCTGATGATTAGTGATGATTAGCATTTTTTCATATGTTTTTTGGCCATTCGAATTTCTTCCTTGCTGAAGTTTCTGTTCATTTCTTCTCCCCATTTTTTGATGGGGTTGTTTGTTTTCTTCTTGTGAAGTTCTACCAGTGCCTGATATATCCTGGATATTAACCCCTTATCAGATGGGTATTGGGTGAATATTCTTTCCCATTCTGTGGACTGCTTTTGTATCTTAGTCACTGTTTCTTTTGAGGTGCAGAAGCTTTTTAGTTTCATGTAGTCCCATATGTTTATGTTTTCTTCTAGTTGCTTTGTTAGTGATGTTTCACCTTTGAAGATGCCTTTAGCTTCAATGTCGTGGAGGGTTTTTCCTATATTTTCTTCAATGTACTTTATGGATTCAAGTCTGATATTGAGATCTTTAATCCATTTTGATCTGATTTTTGTGCATGGTGTTAGACACAGGACCAAAATCATTTTTTTACATGTTGCTGCCCAGTTTTCCCAACACCACTTGTTGAAGAGGCTTTTTATATTGAAATAATTTATCATTTATTCTAGTATTTTGACTTTAGTCCAAAACAATATATTTAATATATTAGATTGATTAAGAGCGTAGAGAGTAAAAATTGGATTGACACGGAAATTGGCCATGTATGTATTATCAGAGGTGGGATCGGCAACCATTAAGAGTTTAGAAACATTCTTAGAGGATAGATTTTGTTTTTCCTCTAGAAAAAGAAAATATTTGTTTCACTCATTTATGACATCAGCAGAAAATCTAGGACAGAACAGATGCAACATACTCAAAGCAGACACAGAGTATCTGAAGCAGACCAAAAGGGCTCACGGGATCCTGCTGTAAAGAACTATGAACTTTCCTCCCACTGTCACGTTTTTTCTAACTTTCTATTGTACAATATAAACTGAAAACATGAAACCACAAAGCCTGTTTGAAAGGGGTGATTTAATGAATTATCTCTATGTCCAAACACCAAATATTAGATTTCTAGAAACCTTTGAATCTTTACAAATTTGCTATCCGTCACATATGCACTGTGCATTTAAATAGTGTTCAGATACAACCTTTATTTTTGGGGAAAAAAATGACTTATTTATCTTTAATTCAGCAAAGATCCTGAACTGAAAGGCAAGTAAAGGTTATTGTCTATTCCTGGATCTTCCACATAGTATCTAGATGATCCTTCTAATCCTCCATTTAATATTTAATAAAGATATTAGTACTTTCCCTTACTAACTTACACATAAGACAATCTAATATGTAAAAGTGTTTAATGAAAAACAGTAAAGGCTTCTTCATTACAAAAGAACTATAGCATAATACTTAAGTGTTTTTCAGTTCCTTTATACATATTCCCAGATTAGTCCTTTATTTTCTATTGCAGATTATTCTGTGGTCGGATATGTGATCTTTAGCAAATTATTTACTTTTCCGGATAACATCTTGTGAGGCACCTTTACTAGATAATATTCAGATTTTCACTGTTTGCAATGTTTTTTGTAAAATACAATAAACTAAAGATATTATACAAAGCTGTTGGATGATATATAAAAGAATTCCTCCTTCTTGGTTTATTAATTAATACTCTTTGCTAAGAATGTAACATGATTATCACTTGTATCACGTTTCTTCCCGTTGTTCAATATTTGCTCAAGTGGGCACCAGTAATGTCTCCATTCATCCTTGTCATGTGCTAGTGTAGCCCATGGCATCTGCTCACTCCACAAACACGAAGAGCCTCAAACCATTTTTCAGGTCATCAGAATGAGGTGTATTATTGTTACTGTTTTTGGCATATCAAATACAATATGGGTAGCTTGTCAAGCTCTGCCGTGTGGGCAGGATACTCTTGGTAGTAGGTAGGCTCTCAGTTCTTGCATTTACTGATGTACCAAATGGTCACGAAGCAGCTGTGCAACAGGAGGAGCATGTAGCAGCTCTGCCTGTAGCAGCTCTGCCCCATGTATCTGGGTCTCTAGTTCACAACCAACAGTCTGGGAGCAGTTCGGGGTCAGGTCCACCAGACCTCCCTAATTGCACAGAGGTTGGAGAAAGAGACTCCAGCTCCATCTCTACAAAAGCCCGTAACTTCAGCTCCTGAGACCCGCATAACTGGGCTTGAAATAGGCATCTCTCTAGGGTGAGGCTTGGACAAGCCAGACTTGAGATGGGCTTCTCTCTTGGGTGGAGCTCTGACAAGCTGTGGAGATCGGGCATTGAAAATGGCTGCCATCGTGGTGTGGGAGTTCCTCTGGCTTCTTCAACACTCCATTGGGACTCTATGTAATCTTAAAATGATTAAGGTTATTTTAAGATCAAGCTATTTGTTTTGGTTAATTTGAGATTCTGTAACTTACAACACTTTAATGATGGTTTCTCCTGCACATAATAGTAACACCACACCCATCACCAGTGAATCATCACCAGTGTACCCATTCCAACCTCTTTCCACTTGAAAAGATATAGGCACATTAAGTGGCTATACAAATAAAAATTACTGATATAAATCTAAGGAAATTTATTTGGAAAAATACTGTAAGTCTATGGGATTACACCTACAATTTAAGAAGGTAGCTCTAACTACACAGCTACAAGAATTATATAAGGGATTTGTTGGCCAACAAGAATGTCTCATGATGACACTATCTTTTCTAAAATACCTCAGGTCATTCAACTCTTTTCCTTCTCTTTTGCTTAATGGGTTCTTATTATTCATTCTCTATTCTTTTGATTCTTGAACATTCCACAGCCCAGAGTCCCTCAAACATCACAAGTATAAGTGATCCAACCATCATCTACATACAGCAAGGTGAGTATTATTGAGTGATATAAGTGAGTCTCCTTATAATCTATCCCACACATGCTTGTAAATTCATGCACACATACAAACACACATTCAGGTAAGTGTACACGGAAGAATGAGTTCATTCTTTAAACAGTGTAAGACATTTATAGTCTTATGTTCAGTTTCTCTGTGCAAAACTGAAAAATCTTGCTGAAAGATAAATTTACTTTTAAAAAAATCACAGCTAGTCTACAATATTTCAACTGCTAATTTGAGTAAATCTGAGCCCTTCTTGCATACATCAGTTTCTTAGTCCTCTTATATGATAGCATATATTCACTTCATATTACTTTGAAATCAACTTTTTAATAATGAATGTTGTTTTACCCAAACAACTAGTTAAAGAGTTCTCCCAATATAATATGAAAAATGTTCCTTTTATTGTATTAACTTTTCTAGGATTCTTCTGGAAAGAATAGTTACTTTCCCTCCCAAGTATTCATTTGATAAATATTTACTGATGTTCACTCAAAAACAACACTATGTAGCTACATGTAATGATGAAAAAAAATCAGAAGATTCTGCAAAGACTTCATGAGCAAAAGAGATTAGTGGGTGTCACATAGTGATGTTGCCACCAATAATGGAGTCTTTATTTTAATTCCACAATGTATATATGATCTAGTTAGTCTTCCTCCAAATTCCTTCTCTGACTTAAAATTCACCATGAAAACTGCTCAATAAATTAGGTCATCAGGTATTTTATTTAAATGTTTGTTAGTTCTACTAGCATGAGACAGGACATATGGAGATCTTACTGGTGCCCGCTCTAGCAAATAGATGATCAACGGGAAGACAGTGAGTGATAGAGTGATTTGTTAGTTTGGGGATCATAGCTGGCAGGTCTCAGGGCTTACTTTTTGACAGTGCTCAGGAATTACTGCTTAGAGGTGCTTGGGAGATATATGTGGTGTCAAGAATTGAAGCACAAGCTGTTAGGAAAAATGAAGTTAGTAAAATTTGCCTATAAATGGATGGACATGGAGAAGATTATGTTGAGAGAAATTAGCCAGAAGGAGAGAGACAGATACAGAATGACTACATTTATTTGCATGGCATAAATATATATGTACATATTATGATACCAATATCCAAGGTCAAGTGAAACATCTATCAGGAGGTCTTGTCAAAGGTGGAAATTATCACAAACGTGTGGGAGTCAGAGGTTAGGTAAGACAGAAAATGGAACAGTGTGCTAATAATTGTCGAGTACTAATGCCAACCTAGAACTGAGCATTAAATAGAGGCAAAAGGATACACATGACAACCTTTTAATGTATGTTCTGTAATCCATAGTCTGGAAGGGAAGGAAAAGACAAAAGAGAGAAAAGGGAAAGAAATAAAGAACCTGCCATGGAGGTGGGCTGGGGGGGGGGAGGGAACTGGGGACGTTGGTGGTGGGAGATGGGCACTGGTGGAGGGACAAGTGCTGGAACACTGTATGACCAAAACCCAAATATGAACTTTTTAAAAATTTTTTTATTTTTACAATTACAAAGATATACAATTAAAAAGTGCATATTTCGGTTTTGGTCATACAGTGTTGCAGCACCCCATCCCGCCACCGGTGCCCATCTCCCACCACCAACATCCCCAGTTCCCCCCCTCTCCCCAGCCCAGCTCCATGGCAGGTTCTTTATTTCTTTCCATTTCTCTCTCTTTCTCTTTCCTTCCCTCCAGACTATGGATTACAGAACATACATTAAAGGGTTGTCATGTGTATCTTTTTGCCTCTAATGCTCAGTTCTAGGTTGGCATTAGTACCCTCGACAATTGTTAGCACACTGTTCCATTTTCTGTCTTACCTAACCTCTGACTCCCACACGTTTGTGATAATTTCCACCTTTGACAAGACCTCCTGATATATGTTTCACTTGACCTTGGATATTGGTATCTTAATATGTACATATACATTTATGTTATGCAGATAAATGCAGTCATTTTGTGTCTGTCTCTCTCCTTCTGGCTAATTTCGCCAACATAATCTTCTCCATGTCCATCCATTTATAGGCAAATTTTATAACTTCATTTTTCCTAATAGCTGCATAGTATTCCATTGTGTAAATGTACCAAAGCTTCTTTATCCAGTCATCGATTTTCGGGCACTCTGGTTGCTTCCAGATTCTGGCTATTGTGAATAATGCTGCTATGAACATAAAAGTAGGGATGGTGTTTCTGCTGAGTATTTTTGGTTTCCCAGAGTAGATTCCCAGGAGTGGTATGGCTGGGTCAAATGGGAGTTCAATTTCTAGTCTTTGGAGGAATGTCCATATTGTTTTCCAGAAAGGCTGTACCAGCTGGCATTCCCACCAACAATGAATGAGTGTCCCCTTTTCCCCACATCCACGCCAGCACTTGTTGTTCTTGCTCTTTGGAATATGTGCCAGTCTCTGTGGTGTAAAGTGGTATCTCATTGTTGTTTTGATTTGCATCTCTCTGATGATAAGTGATGGTGAGCATTTTTTCATATGCCCTTTTGGCCATTCGAATTTCTTCCTTGCTGAAGTTTCTGTTCATTTCTTCTCCCCATTTTTTGATGGGCTTGTTTGTTTTCTTCTTGTAAAAGTTCTACCAGTGCCTGATATATCCTGGATATTAACCCCTTATCAGATGGGTATTGGGTGAATATTCTTTCCCATTCTGTGGACTGCTTTTGTATCTTTGTCACTGTTTCTTTTGAATTGCAGAAGCTTTTTAGTCTCAAGTAGTCCCATATGTTTATCTTTTTCTATCCTGACACCCAACCTCAAACATCACTGTATCACTGTATCACTGTCTTCCCGTTCATCATCGATTTGCTCGAGCAGGCCCCAGTAACATCTCCATATGTCCTGTCTCATGCTAGTAGAGCCCAAGGCATCTGCTTGCTCCAGGAACATAAAGAGCCTCAATCCATTCCGAATGAGGTCTATAATTGTTACTGGTATTTTGCATATATATCAAATACAACACAGGTAGCTTGCCAGGCTTTGATAAAGGTGCAACGAGTCCAAAATGGAGTAAGGAAAGCCTCTTCAACAAGTGGTGTTGGGAAAACTGGGCAGCGGCATGTAAAAAAATGAATTTGGACCTGTGTCTAACACCATGCACAAAAAATCAGATCAAAATGGATTAGAGATCTGAATATCAGACTTGAATCCATAAAGTACATTGAAGAAAATATAGGAAAAACCCTCCACGACATTGAAGCTAAAGGCATCTTCAAAGGTGAAACATCACCAAATATGAACTTTTTAATTGTATATCTTTTTTAATTTATATATCTCACGGTAGTATAATAAAATACTTAAAAAAAGAATTGAAGCACAATCATCTGCATAAAACTCAAGAGTTTTAATACCTGTACCATCTCTATAGTTCTTCACAGGTATTCTATGCCATCTGTAATGTAAATTATATTATTTTACCTCTTCCAAGACCCAAAATCTGCTATTCTGCTTGCCATTAATATATTCAGTAATATAAAGTAGAAATAAAGTAACATAAAATAGAAATAAAGAATAACAAAGTACTATATTCTAACAATCTTAGCTCATTCAGATTCTAAACTTGGTTCTCAATAGAGTAGTCACCTGAAATGTTCTCAAGCCTTTTCTTCTTATCTTAATGAATATCCCATGTATGCTGGCATTCCATTAACTGAGTTCCATAAATATTAAGTAGATAATGGAATAGGTTGAAATATCCCATATTCGTTTATTTTTCTTTTTTGTTGATATTGGGGATTTTTCTAAACTGGAAGCGTTTAGGGGCTATTCCTGGTTCAGTGCTCAAGGACAATTTCTGGTAATACTTAAGGGATCATATGCAGTGCCAAGGATTCATTCAAAGTTGGTCGGTGTAATTCAAGGCATGTGCTTTATTTATTTATTTATCCATTTATTTATTTATTTATCTTGCTTTTTGCATCACAGCCAGTGATGCTCAGGACTTATTCCTGGCTCTGCACTCAGGAATTACTCCTGGAGTGCCAAGAGGACCATATTGGATGCCAAAGATCAAACCTGGATCCACTGCTTGCAGGCAAATATTCTCCCCACTGAGCTATCGCTCTAGCCCCATGAAAGCTTGCCGCTATTTTTAATCTTTATTTTTTTTTATTAAAGAAGCCAACATTTTCAGCTAACATTTATCATTTTAGCATTGTCATTTTTAACTTCCTATACTTGGAACTCATTTATTAAGTATATAGACATTTAGATTTTGTCTTCCTGATAAACATTTTATAATGTTAAAACAATTTATCTGGAAAATTGTTTGAAGTCTAATTTCTCTAACATTAATAGGCACTCTAGTCTTTATGCTTAATATTTTATATTTTTCTAATTATCATAGTCTTATGTTATACATAATGATGGATTTTATTGTGAATAGCATAAAACTGCCTTTCTTTCTTAGTCAAATCATCCCTAATTTTGATTAGAGTTTTATCTACTTATATTTATTATAAATACAGCTGGCACTAAGACAACCACATAAACGTTTTCTATTTGTTTTATCTCTTAGTTTCATTTCCCTCCTTTTCCTGCCTTCAGTTTTATTGCATCCATTTGTACAGAATTCTTATTTAATCTCAATTAACATTTTTGTTGGTATAAACTAACAGCTTATATTTTTTCTTAGTATAAACAATTTTTATAGTATAAAACTTAGTATAGACTTTTTAGTATGGACTTTTATATACATATTTACAGATAATCTGTGAATAGTCTAACAGTATATTTTACTTAACATTTCATATATATAATATAAAAATATTTATATAAAATATTTAACTCAAAAATAATGAGTTAGGAACATAATTAAGTCTTTAAACACAGATTTCTGTTCTTTTACCAAGCTGCTCCGAGATTTTCAGTTATATGACATCCTTAGAATCCAAAGAATGTCCATTTATCCACTTTTGTCCTCCTTTCCTTCTGACTGAACTTCTTCCTTAGCACATCTGATATTATATTTCTATTCAAGAGCCTCAGTAATCTTTATTTGACATGCTGTGCCCTACTCCATCAAAACAAATCAAAATATGATAAAGTTTCCATCTGTCTGATTTCACTGTACTAGGATGCAAAGCATGACATAAAAATAGCACCCACTCATATTAATGACATTTAAATTTATTTATGATTCTCAGCTTCCCTTGAAACTGTAATCTCTTAAAACTTCCCTGTTTTATTTAGTTATTTTTCTTTCCCATTTACCATAGAAACTATCAAATATATTCACTTTATTTCTATTTCTGAATTCCTCACTCTCTCTTAACGGAGTAAAGCCCTTGATGTGTTTTTACATTTCCCTTCCATCACTTCAATTTTCTAAGTACTTATTCTGTCCATGTCTTCTATACCATGGCATGTTCCCAATCCAAGGAGCACTTTTAGTAATTAACTACCAGTTCAGGGGTTTATCATCCTACCCTTGATTTATATTTGTAAATGGCAGTATTGCTCGGTCTCTTCAAAGAGTCTCCCCTTACTATCTTTTACTACATAATTATACCAAACAAATATATTTAAATACATTAAAGTACTTTAATGTATGTCTTCCCACACGCTCACCTAGATAGGTGTCCGCTAATTCTATCCTAAGTTTCTTTTCCACCTCATGACTGTAGAGCCAGACTGAGTTCATATTCTGGATAAATCACTCACTAAATGAGAACAAAAGTAATCTCGGAGAAACTCATTTTTATCTAATTATGGTTTGCTTTTGGCAATTAGTTACCATCTCATTGGTTAGAAAAATATGTGAAGACTTTAAGATACAGTATAGCAGGTAATGCACTTCCCTTGTACTTAGCAGAAACAAACTCTGTCCCTGGGAACACATCTGGTCCCTAAGCCAGACCCTGAAGCAAGCCCTGAAAACTGCAGGGAGTAACTCCAAAACAAAACAAAGGTAACTGTATGAAGCATTTGTAAATGTGTGGAAAATAAAGTGCTTTGAAAATACATATTGCTATTTGTTAAGACAAATTTACTGATAAGAGTATTAATACGAGTTAATGCAAACACAATGCCAGAAGAGAAAGAAGGATATAGTACAAAACCTCAACAAAAAATTCAACACAATTCCTTCCATAAACTCGCTGATGATTTATGAATTTTCTTCCGTTGTATTTCAGATCAATTTAGCCACTACAATCTTTACAGAAATATTAGATTCAACACACATACGATTTAAATGCCCTTTCCTACTTTCAGAGATCAACTGTTATTCCATATCTTTTGCATTAAATTGCATAGCCTGGGCTATAGCTCAATGGCATAGTAACTGGTTTGCTGGCTGTGGTGGTTGGGAGCTCACAGTCACACCTTCCAACATGGAGGTGGAGGAATGGGAGGAGGGGCCCAAATCCCTGCTCCAAGTCCGGCAAGCATGGCTCTCCCCCTCAGGAGTGAGGAATCTTTGAAGCTATGTTGAACTTGGCCAGGAGCTGGCTGAGCCATTTACCACCCTTCGGCTACACTGTATACAGTTCTATGCAGGTTCTAGCCATGGCCCATATCCCAGTGAGTCTAGCAAGAAGCCAGGGGAACCCCCACACCATGAGGTAAGTCATTCTCAACATTCAGGCTCCACAGCTCCTCAAAGCTTCACCTAAGAGAAAAGCTGATCTCTCCCTGTTGAAATTCATCAGTAAAGCTTGAAATTAGAGCCTACTACTAAGAGTGTACCACCTATATAGAGCCTGGCAAGCTACCCGTGTTGTATTTGATATGTCAAAAACCAGTAACAATCATAGACCTCATTCCCATAACATGAAGGAATGGTTTGAGGGTCTTTGTGTTCCTGGAGTGAGCAGATGCCCTTGGGCTACACTTACTACGACAGGACTTATGGAGATGTTACTGGTGCCTTCTTGAGTAAATCGATGAACAACAGGAAGACAAGTGATACAAGTTATGCTTAAAATATAATTTTAAAATTCCTTCTCTGAATGTGTAAAAGATAGTCCTGTATCTAGTTATGAGTCAGAAATCCATGCACCCATGACTTACATTATTGCTTATCATTATCAACTCTAATTTCTAGGCTGTTATAAATCTGCCTTCCTCTTAATCATAATGAAACTCCCCCGCTCAGACATAAGTTCCTTGATTATTGTAAAATGACACACAAACTTTTTACAGAAACTTTTGAATCTCCAGGAATGGCTCACTCTAGGTCAAACTTCTTTTCCTTGGTACTCTAATTTCAGCGACATTGAACATTTCTCAGTTGTACTTTCTCTTACCTCTTGGCTTCTAGTCATGATTTCTTTGTAATATATTCTTTACCAACAGGTCTATATTAAGTCACCTTAAGAGCCTATAAAATGATCAAGTCTAAGCAGCTTACTTAGGAGCTGATTTCAGAAGAAATGGTTAGAAAATGGATGAAACAGAGGAAAGAAAAGTGAGAAAAAATATTAAGCACCTCCCCATATGGGAAATGCAACTCAAGTTTCATTGGGAGTCTTTGGGTTGTACAGAATATATATGAGATATATGATTCCTGCATAAGAAAAATAGAGAAGCTACCACTCTTTCTCTAGTCTGTCTTTGAGAGCATTTCCTGAGAGTCAATACTTCATCCTAAACTTTGACAAGCTGGACAGACTAGAGGAATGCCTCAAGTACAGCATGGAAGGTGATATAAGAAGGCTATCAATGTGTTATGGGGACATATATGGAAAATTAAATTACTGTCACACATACCAATTACTGCTACACATTTAATATTCTTCTCTGGGGCCCCTTTTATAATGCTGTATTTCCTTCATGTCACTATGACACTTCAGTGGGGAATGTTACATTAAACAATTATACTAAATAATGTCTTGTTCAATCTGCTTCTTTCTACAATTTGGTCTATAATAGGTTTGTCCTTTATCTTTTGACTGAATTCTTATTGAATAAGGAATTATATATCTGGTAGTTGTAACTACATTCTTTAAAGGTTATTCCATGTATTTAAGACTTTTATTTACTGTCTTATGCATGATTCAGACTGATATTTGAAAACAAATTTTCAGTAAGGTGAAAGTCACTGTTTGGGACATTGAAAAGTAATTGTTAAAACATGGTTTTCTTATATCAAGTAGCCTGTTTCTAGTTTGCCCTTTATCATTAACTTTCCATCCTGAAATGCTGTTACAAAGACTTCCCTGAATGTTCACATTTGAGAAATGCCAGAAGACAAACATTTGTGCTCTAAAATAAGTGGAAATGTCATTTATAATATGTTCCAAGTGCTTAGCACCTATACTGATTGGGTCTAATCATATTCTGGTAAGATATTTCCTCTAGAGATAACTAATTGTAATGGCAGAATTGTAAAGTGACTTCTGTGTGAAATATTCAGACATTTCCAATAAAAATAAATGGCTTTTATGTCATGTGTTACAGAACTAAACTGTTATATATTGTTTTCATGTTTACAAATCCCAAGCAGTTTAGTTTTTTTTTCTAGAAGTTGCCTTTTTGGAAGACAAGAAAAATAAACATTGCCTTTTCTCTTTTTATTTGGTCCCCATTATAGAAATGTACAAATCCAGTGAGTTCTTTTTTTTTTTCTTTTTGGGTCACACCCAGCAATGCTCAGGGGGCTTCTCCTGGCTCTGCACTCAGGAATCACTCCTGGCGGTGCTCGGGGGACCATATGGGATGCCGGGGATGGAACCCGGGCTGGCACGAGCCGGCCACCTGCAAAGCAAATGCCCTACCTGCTGGGCTATCGCCTCCAGCCCCTCTTCTAAAGAGCACTAATGCCAGCTTCTTATTTGCTCTCATCTCTATTTTGCTGTTAACATTGTAATATTTTGAGGTTCCAATTATTTTCACATGCCAATTGCTGTACTTAGTATTTCACACATAATAATCACATTTAACCATTAAAGAAAATGAGGTGATTATGATGTGGAAATATATTCATTTGAATCATGTATGACAAGTGTAGAGAGATACAAAGAAAATGTCATTCCTAGTATAACTCAAAGTCAGCACTCTACGTTTATATTCTGCTGAGGCCATTAAAGACTGCTCTGAAGACCAATACAACTTCAGGTATTAACAAAGACAATCTCATAGTTCACAGAGTTACTACTATAACAACTTACAGATGAGAAAATAAAGAGATCGAAGGGTAAAAATTTTGTCTGATGGTGCATGGCCACTGAGTGTTAGAATGTTGATGTAAGTCTTGAACAAATGAGTGCCAAAATATTGTGTTTTCCATTCTGCCATTCTCTCTATCAGGGAAATATTTCTCTCGCTCTATTCACTACACTTTGATTTTTTCTCTTTTGACTACACAATTTATGAAAGCTGAATACATATATATATACCTTCATATCTCTAATATGGGACCAACTACACAGTAATTATTCAATATTGTGTGCTGAATTAATATGTGAACAAGTTTGTCATGTGACCTGTTGCACACGAACAGGTATAAACCCTGTCTTCAAAGAAGTATTTATTGGCCAATGCCAATCACAGATAAATGACATACAATTATCACATGGCATGATAACTTTAATGATGAAACACATGCTAGTAAGCAGTGGCTTGGCTCTTTATGTTCCTGGAGCAAGCAGGTGCCCTTGGGCTCTTCTTGCATGGGACAGGACATATGGAGATGTTACTGGTGCCCGCTTCCGAGCCAATCGATGATGAACGGGAAGACAGTGATACAGTGATACTTGATTTGGGGCCACAGCCAGTGGTGCTCAGGGGCTACTCTTTGATCTGTGCTCATGGGTCATCTTTAATGGTGCTTGAGGCACCATGTTGGTGCTGAGGACAGAATCAGAGTTGGTAACATACAAGTACATTAATCCCCTGGACTCTCTCTGCAGTAACAGATAAACACATGCTATTTCACATCTGAATGTATTTTCATAGTATGCGACATGTATGCAATAATCTTGTCTCTGAGAAATAGGGCAAGGGGGCTTTCAAGAGTAGAAGGAATCATTCAAAAGTATAAAGACATGTGACACAACACAGAAATAACTCATTTGTGACTGAACTGGGGACAGCACTAGGAAAATTAATGGAGTATGCAGTTTACGGGAAGGTTGTGGTCATTATAATTACCTATTTTTTCTTTTGTGTCAAGGAGTTAGAATTTTACTAGGTAAGGAGAATAAAGGCAAAGTAGTTTAATAATTTAAAAAGTTCTCTGAATGCGCTTTACAGTGTGTGAATAGTTAAGTGGGCAATTATTCCTCTTTTAGACCTAGCTTTGGTCGTATTGATTCGAACTTCAAACAGTATTCCAAATTGCCCATTTGGATATGAGCCCTGAGAGGGTGGGACTAACGAAGATAGGGAAATAGTGGAAGTGTTTCTTCATATCACAGTGATTTGCAACAAATTTGCCAGTATGAAATTTGCATTATAAAGCCAGCAATACTGCACAATGAGACAACTAATGGACACCTCCAAGTTCTGTGTGTAACGATAGCCTCTTAGATGTTTTCACTGCATTCTTCCCAATAGAATGTTCGAAACAAATTTGATTTCTTTTAGTCTTCAAGGGAATTTCTGTCTTAGCTGTATTGTCAAAATGTGAAGTATCCGTGGACATGACATTAAAGAAGTTTCTTTCTAGTAAAAAGCATGAAGATATTCATGCATCATACAATTTCCATGAATAAAAGACCATAAACCAAGCCAAAATCTCATACAATTTCTATATTATAGAATCATTTTCTACAGTAATTTACCTCTAATGCAAATATTGAACTTCAGAGTTTTTTTAATTTTATAAAACTAAAATCAGTTTTGTTCCCTACTACTCTGGACCAAACACTGCCATTTTTCTGTTTGGGGAAAAACAAACAAAACAACTGCGCTCAGAGATCTGTGCTCAGAGATCTGTCCTCAGAAGCACTTCAGCCAGACAGGCTCAATAGACCCTAGGCAGTACTGGGCATTAAACCTAGGTCAGCAAAATTTAAGACAAGCAACTTTTAAGTATACTTTAGAGTGCTTAAGGGATCATGCACTTCAGTAATTTTTTGGGGGGTCACACCCAGTGATACTCAGGGGTTACTCCTGGCTATACATCCAGGAATTACTCCTGATGATGCTGGGAGACCATATGGGATGCCGGGAATCAAACCTGGGTTGGCTACATGCAAGGCCAACGCCTGACCTGCTGTGCTGTCACTCCAGCCCCGAATCATGCACTTTAAAGTGTGACCATAAACTCATAGTTTCTTAAGCACTGTCATGAATGACCCCAGAACACAGCCAGGTGAGTATCACTAACTCTGTTGCCCCCAATGTCAAAAGTAACCAAGAGCATAAAAAGGTTTGTGATGTGAAAAGTGAGTGAGAGCAGATAAAAAATTTTACTGAACATGAATCTAAATGAAGTTGGGTTAATACTTTATTATGGAAAGACATGAATCTCATACTGAGGGGATATCATGAAAGACCTCTGAAAAGGAAAATGAGAGAAAAGCATGACATGAATTGCTATTTTCCCATCATAATGCAGTTACAGGATAGACTTCTCGTTGGAGAGGGTGGGAGTAAGGGGCAGACAGGAAAGTAAGTTGAGTTTATTCAAACATGTTGAGCTGTCCTACAAACTCAAATCCTTATTCCATAAACAGTGCTTAAAATAAACAGATTGCATTAACAATCTCTGATTTCACAATTGACTTAAATGAAGAATGGAGAAAAAAATTAGTGCACTATGATTCAGAACACTTAAGCCTGAATAGCTAAAAGATTCATGCCATAATTATTGAGAGAAAATGTAGATGAATAAAATGTTTTATTAGGAGGAGCACAAGTTTAGTTCAAATTACAGGTATACTGACTAAGTTACATGCAAGTAGTTGAAATACAGGGATCCGTGGAATGGAAAAGAGACAGGGAAGAGAATGTATAGTGAACAGAACACACCCTTTGCAATTTTCATATCCATATCCCCAGAATTTACATATGTTAGGATACATAAGTATATACAATTTGAAAATATAATTAAGGTTAATAATTAACTGACCTTAAAATGGTTAGAATAGCCTGAATTACGGGGTGGGCTCAATAAATTACAAAAGAAGTACAGAAGGTGATACTGAAGTGCTATGATATAAAAGGCGTTGAGTATGATAACAGCAGCAAAGTGGCATGTGCTTCCAAAAGCTGGAAGGGTAGGGCAAATAAAGGATTAGTCCCATCTTCAGTAAAGAAAGCAGTTACTAACAAATTGATTTGGGCCCAATGAGACTTGGATCAGGTATGTAGACGGCACAACTCTAGGATAATAATTTGTACTCTTGTGGTAAATATGTGGTATTTTTTACAGCATTATCAGAGAACCAACACAGTAACTTTGGAAGGCTCAGGATGGAAAACGTAATCAGAAATGGTGTGAGTCTTAACACTTCCTGAGAGTTAGGATCCTGAGAAGCAAATCTTTTGCTGCTTACAGAGAAAGCAGCAAGAGTAGCAAGCTCTTACAATGAATGGACAAATTTCTTTATCTCAGACCTGCAAATTATTCTTCTTGGTATACAGAATTTAACTACCACATACACAAAAATATTGGTCTATTCATTCATTTTGAGACACTCCCCACTTTACTGAGTCATCAGAACGTTGAAATAAAGAGTTCCATCTTGGGGAGGAGGAGAGATTTATCAAGCATAAAAGTAATCACCAAACAAATAGAAAGTTTCTCTTTCCAGAAATTGGCAGTGAACTTTCTGAAGATGCATTTTTTACATCTCAGTGTTCACAGGGTTTACATTCCTGTCCCAGTATGTATGTGTGGGAGAGAGTGGGGTGAGGAGCAGAGGGTGAAGAGAATGCAAGAAGAAAGGAGTTTGGCTCATGATGCTGATTAAAAGCAGTATACTCTGTGATCTCATACTTCAAGGAAGTATCTGAAAAACCTACACCTTGGTAATGATACAGACTCATTGAATATCATTACTCTGCTATTATTGTTGGTTGCAGCTACTATTAAAATGTCCCCTCAACAGGGGACATTAGCTGCAGATAAACATCAGATGAAAAGGGAATCTAGTGCATGGAATAGGCATCCCTGGTATTTACAGTTTTGTTTATTTTAGATTTCCCACATACATACAGAATACAACATGCATCAGGTGCCAAATTTCTCTAAGAAGCAGTAACACAAAGTGTACTTAATATTATTTAATTATAGTTAGTAAGAAGATCTTAGGTAGTAAAACTTTTAAAAATCTAATTTATATAAGCCAATGTATTAACAAAACCCAGTTTTTAGCTTCATTCTTAGTTATCTTTATTTCTAGAAAGGCAATATAGTTTTATCCTTTTTCAAAAAAATAGAAATATTGACCCTACACAGTTACTCCCACACCTACAATATCTTGATTTTTCCTATCTCAAACACAGCAATAGATGTAAGCCACATCTAAATCATTTGATGAGTTGTTATGGCAGGAAAGATGATAGAGAGGAGTGATTCAAAACTTCAGCACAACAGGTGAGCAATGAGCATAGACACTACCAAAGCAGAGCCAGCTACCTTTGAACCATAGAATGAGGATATTCTCTTGCTTAGCTAGAGAAAATATCAATTTCAACCATAAAATACAATTAGAGATATTGTGAAAAAAATAAACACTAATCAATGTCAGGCCAAAGAGACAGTATAGGATTTATACTGCTTTCTATGACCTAGCCAATCCTGGTTCAATTCCCAGAATCACAAGCACCACATGGAAGAAGCCCTGAACACAGAGTTCATAAAGCAGAAGCCCTGCCTGCCTACCCCCCAAATTAGTGACTGTACATACCACATCCAGAAAAATACTCACTTTTTAGTAAATGCCATTGGTATATCAGCCCCTGTTCTTAACAGAGATCATAATTTATAGCATTTATTCAGAGCACTCTCAGCACCATTTCAATACAAAAAAAATACAGATATCCTCTGATATCTTATTAGTCTGAAGTCTAGTCTGGGCTCTGGAACCTTTTTAGTGTGGCATTTCATACTCAAGTGCTAAAAGTTTGTGAATTAATATTTCCTTGTATTTGTTTTTGTTGTTTCTAACCAGATCAAAATATTTTGGAACATTTCTTCAACTACTTCTGTATTTTGGATATCTTTATTGACTGTAAGGAAGGGTGGTTTCATTTGAGGCCACCCTTCTGCCCTCTTTTCTGGGCTATGCTTTCAATTTTTTAGGCATAAAGATTAATACTTGAGAATTTATAGTTGCCTGTTGTAAGTACTTGTGAGATGCCTTAAAATGACAGCTTTAATGTAACCAACTCCATGCAGCAACCACCTTGTATGACTGTAGTTTTGAGTATAGAACATCTGGAGCTACACTTTAATTGGAGGTTGTAATTGTTACACAGCTGTTCGTAACATTTCTGGCAACATTATTCATGACTGTAATGATGTTTATGGAATGCAGGCACTAGAGAAGCCAATCCATGACTATCAATGATGATTGGCCCAGAAAGCCACTTCATGTATGTTCTTAGTATCCTCTGAAGAAATACCAAAAGTTGCCAACATAAAGTTAATTGGAATTTCAAATCAGCAATAGTTAAGTATGTTTAAGTGCAAAAACAGCTACATCATTTTCTGAAATGCACAGACCATTCAAGATGAGAATAAATCACCACGCTGCAAGGAACTAACTCTGGACAAGAGATAAAGTGCTACTTAGCATTGTAAAATACTATTTGAATTCACTGAACAACCCCATCATAGTGTCATTAAACACATTGAGGATTTGCTGATGTCATTTGTCTTTGGTGTTAATGCTATTGCTCATTGAGCTTGGTGGGTTTCTATGTGCTTTTTCCATTGTTTTTATAGTGTTACTTTTTTGCTGGGGGTGAGTTTTGTAAGTAATCCCCAAGAAACATAGTAAGGGATTAGCTAGTGGTTTTGATGTCTTTGCCTAGCATGATGGATCAGCAACAAAAGGTCAGAAGGAGCCGTGGTACAGGCCATTAGTATGATGCAGGTTTTTGTGAAGGCTACTGGGACTCACCCAGGATAGAAGCCATCTGCTTCCCATACATAACAGGCCAAGAACCATCAGCAGAGGTGAGCCTCACTTAAGGTCAAAGAAACAATAGGACTGACAGCAAAGCACAAATATGAATCAAGATGAAAAAGCTACTATATTCAGATATAACAGAAATGAAGAACATGGTAGGTGACATAGAAAGTTAATAGAAGTCCTGAACATCAGAATAACAAAAGCTCAATGAACTAAACTGAAACAACTCACCAACTTAAGGGAAGAAATCATATGGAAACAGCAGAAAGTGGGAAATAGTCTGAAAAGAAATAAACAGCATACTAGAAACTATGGAATGAGTTGAAGAGGAAAAATGTAAGATTTGCTGGAATCCCTGAAGAACAAAATGGCAAATGTGAAGAAGCAAAAGTTAAAGAAATCACCGACAAGAACTTCCCAGAACTAAGAATCACAGGCATCAAGATCCAAGAGGCCCAAGGTACCAGTGAAAATAGACCAAATTAGGAAAACTCCAAGACACATTATGCTCAAAATGATAAAATTTAAAGGCAGGGATAGAATATAAAAAAGCAGAAAGATAAAGAGGATATTTTAAAGGAAAGACTAGCCTAAGATGCATATCAAATGAGACTCAACAAGCCAGGAACTAAGAAAACAGAGAGTACAAAAACTCAATGAACTGAGCTGAAACACCTCACCAAGAATAATCTATCAGCTAAATTATCATTCAGATTTTCTGGAACTATATAGCACATCCTGGGTAGGCAGCAGCTCAGGGAATACATAGCTTTCTAACCAGTTTTTAAAAGCATTAAAAGCTTCTCTAAAGGACAGGGGAAGTTTTCATCATGCTATATTGAATATGGTTCTCACTAACGTATATGGTTGTCCTCTACTATATTAAGAAAGCTTAAAAATATAGAATAATTACAAATTGACTTTCATTTGTTTCCTAAGAATTCAATTTGGCATTCGTTTAAGTTTTATGATATTTTTAAAGTAAAACAGATTATTATGGAGGTTTTTTAGGATGGGGAAGAAGGAAGAAAAGAAGGAGTAGAGAAAGAGTAATGCTCTCAAGAGACAATGCAGGCTTCTCCAAATGCAGAGAGAGCACTGTATCTTAAGCTTTTGGGACTAAGTAATATGAAATAAATTTATCATATGCCTACCAATGGGGCTATAAAAAGGTCTCATTTATGACCAAAAAAATGGTGACTACAATAAGGCTCAAGCACAGAACAAAATTTAATGCAATGTTTCAAATGCCAGAGTTGAAAACGTAGTTATGCAAATGAGAGTAGGCAGTACATTGCATTGATTTTAATTTCTTTTATTTACGTAGATTAAAATCATACAGAAATTAATAATTACAAATTGACTCTTGTTGATTAATCTTCTGATAAATCTATTTGTCATTTCTTTGTATTTTTGGAGCACATAATCTGAAACAAATTTGTTATACCCCTACCAAAGAGGCAGGCCAGGCGATGGCAGGGCCCTCAGAACACAGGTGGTTGAATTGGTGTAGCAATATTGTATGGCTAAAACAATTCTATTATGAACATCTTTTAAAATCATAAAATATTAATAAAATAAGCATAAAATAGTATTTTTCAAAGCATCTCTGAAGAACTCAATATGATTTAGAAATAGTACTTAGAGCCCCTCGAGGTGTTGCAGTGTGGCTGTGGTGCCTGACTGCGTTGGAGGTAACAGACAGGAGACAGGTTTGTTTGTCTACACCCATGGCTTTGCCCGTGGGCCCTGGATGGTTGATGGTCTAACACAGAAAAATACTGCACCCACTGGGCCCTGGGATGAACCCAGAGCCACAGCAGACCATGGCAAGCTACCCATGGTGTATTCGATATACTAAAAACAGTAACAATAATGAACCTCATTCTCAACTAATGGAGACGTTACTGGCACCTGCTCAAGCAAATCGATGATCAACGGGAAGACAAGTGATACAAGTGATACTTAGAAAGCAAGTACTAAGCCAAGAAAGAGACCAGAACCTCCACATTCTGAACTGAACAGAGAATGCCTCTTTCCCATCATACTTAGTGAATGATCTGTTTTAAAAGTATTGAGGCAGTTTGGGCCCAAGAGGTAAGTTACAATTTCTAGTCCACCTCTATCAGTTTGTGGCAGGTTACTTGGCTTTTCTATACTTCAGTTTCCAAATTAACAGCATATTAAAATTTCACTATATTTCTGAAATATTTTTATCTTACTCATTTCATGCCTGACTTTCAATTTTCATTTATATTTAATTTTGATAGTTGTGGGGATAGAACCCAGGATATCATACATGCAACACAAGTGGCCTATGGATAAAGTTTTCTTCCTTCTCTAAGGCCTGATTTGTAATAAAATAAAGATGTTCATAATAGAATTGTTTTAGCCATACAATATTGCTACACCAATTCAACCACCTGTGTTCTGAGGGCCCTGCCATCGCCTGGCCTGCCTCTTTGGTAGGGGGTATAACAAAGGCCTACTCCTTTATAAGTCTAATTTAAAAGCATGAAGATATAAATATTAGGCAGTTTAGGTGAAACACTGTATTTAAGAAAAAAAACCTCCAAGCTATTAATGTTTTGAGCAAAAGAAAATAATCAGTATATATTAGATAATGCTGTTCAACCCTGGGGAAAACAATAGATAACCTTAAAGGAAAGTCAAAGCATAAAAATAATGTAAGAAATTTTAACAGAAAAGATAAGACTTTTACAGCATAGTTTGTAGCTTAGCATAAAAATAGTTGTATAAATGCAGTTTTCTGTTTTGGATACATCATTAAAGCTAAAAGACAACTATATTGTAAAAACAAAGGAAAGAAATTCAGAGAGTCAAGGTAAATGTTTATCCACATTTTCAGATTCTAAGGTCTAAAAAAGTTTGTAATATCTAAAATAAGTCCAAAAGGTACATTGTAAAACCATTGAATAGAATAAAATAAATATAAGTAGCAAAAAATTAAGCACAAAAACCAAATTAGTTTTGGAGAGAAGGGTGGAGGGGTGATAACGGAAATTGTTCTGATTTATTATAAGCCTTTTAAAGTGATTTGTCCTTTGACTACATATGACTTATCTGAATATTTATTCTGAAAGTGAAATGTTTTCTCCCCACTTAAGGAAAGAATCCAAGTGAAGGACATTATCAGACTTATGGAATTTGATATTCAGGAACAAATATCTGAAATTAGAACGTCCTCAAGACTTCTCATTTGGCCTTTCTCAATTCAGTTCTAGTCTCTCTGCATTTGGGTCATTCTCTTATCAAGATTAGAATTGGCTTTGTAAATATTAACGTGCACTTGGTTTACTTCCTGTCCCTTGTTTAGCACTTACAAAAAAATACAACTGTTAGGGCCAGAGCGATAGTCCAGCAGGTAGGGCGTTTGCCTTTCACCCAGCAAACCTGGATTTGATTCCCCAGCATCCATATGGTCCCTCAAGCACTGCCAGGAAAGAAGTTTCCTGAGTGTAGAGCCAGGATCAACCCCTGAGCATTGCTGGGTGTGACCCAAAAAAAGCAAAAGACCAAAAAAAAAGTTACTGTAGCACAATATAATTAGCAAACTTTATTTACAAAATACTCATTTATTTATTTGACCGTCATTTTTTAATACAATACATTGAGTTTCAACTCATTTGGGTGCCTTGTCAAACAATAAGGTTAAAAGGTTAATAGGATGGAAAATTTTACTGAATAAAATGAATTGCCTTCTGAAAAGAAGTTATTAGAGTTATGCATTCAAGATACTGTTCTGTTCAGTGCTAATCAACTCTGGATGAGATGAAAAAAGTGAAACAAATTTTAAGTGTAGATGAGAATTTTTTCTCTGCAAATCTGTTTCAGTAGTGAATATATTTCAGCTTAAACTATGTAATGAAACAAAAATTCAATCATAGCTTGATTTATTAATGTTATTTCCTTACATAAAATACAGATCTTCCTCCTTTCTCTTCTCATCCTCAAACAGAATAATCATTCCACCCTCTGTTTTGAACGCTGTTATGATATACACAAATGGGTTGAGACGAGGTACACTATAATAATCTAATTCTATTGGCAGACTGAGGTTCTGAATTCTATTGCAGTCCCATCTCCCTGTGGTTCCCTGTAAATCTAGACTAGTTTTCAATTTCCTTACCCTGAAAAAGACAGGTGAAATTTCTGCAATAGTGTCACCTTCCAGTAGGATTTTTAGTGTCACTTCTACTGTAATGCACATTGCCTGTAAGACAAATATGTTTGCATCACTGAGCTTGAACTCAGGTCATCTCACTCCAAAACTAGGACTCTTTCTACTCTGCCACTCAACCTCATAGTCATTTGAACCCCAATTCATTTTCAGTCATGAAGAGCAGTAGAAAGATTGTCACTTATCTAGCTCCATAAAAGCATGAATTATAGCACTTACAATTGCTCAATAAATACTTGAGATTACCCACTATAGCCATTTTAACAGAATACATCTTCTGAATTTGATACTGCAACTTCTTGCTATTAGTTTTATATTAATTTTCTCGAAATCATTTCATAGCATTACTAGGCAGACTGAAACCTTTTAGCCATGATCCTTAGGCCAAGAGAAGTCACCCACAATGCAAGAGAAGCTTTGGTTCTCTGGGGTTTACATGAGAATGAAACAAATTATTTGACAAGAGAAATCCAAATGGGTGTTTGCTTTTTTTTTTCTTTTTTGCTTAGGAGATGCTCAGGGGTTACGCCTGGCTCTGCACTCACAAACCACTTCTGGCAGGGACCTTATGGGATGCCAGGGATCAAACCGTGGTCTGCGACGTACAAGGCATATGCCTGACCTGCTGTGCTATCACTGTGGCCCAGGTGTTTGCTTTTCTATAGCAGCTAAGACACCAATCTGTACTAGTTATTCAAAAATACAGGTTTCACAATTTAAAGTATCCAATAATCCAATTAAGGATTCCCATAATCAATTAATATATGCATACTCTCATAATATTTGTATGAGAATGCTTAATAACTGGGTAGAAAATGGGGATGGGTGCTTGGTAATGTTTATTGGTAGAATAGAGTCTGGAACTGGAAACTAGCCCAGAGGCATATGTAAGCTGAACCTGCCAGAGGAGACTTGATATCTCTGAGATGCAGAATTCTAGGCCCTGAGGACTGATTGGATCATGCCCCCAGGAGCAAGTCTGCTGTAGGAACAAAAGTTATGTTTGCTAAGACTATTAAAGAAGACCATCAGCACTTTCAAGTCCTCACTCTGACTAACCTTAGCAAATAGATTTAGCAAGGAGGGGCCATTTTAGAAACTGTATAAAAACTAACTTGGCAGAGGAAAAGGTGCATATTTACCTGATTGGAGGATGGCCTCCATCTCTGCCTAAAATTCTTACCTTATTTCTTTTATTTAATGGCCTGCTCTCTCTCTCTCTCGGGAAGTCACCTGCAGCCTTACTTACGACACACATTTGCCTCATCCCACTCTGGACACACCCCAGTTCTCTCAAGTGCAAACCTCTTTCTCTCCCTTCATATGAACTAATCTACATCCCTTCCGATTCAGCACCTTCCCGAATCCCCTTTCTGCAAAAGTAAGTGACTGATCACAGAGCTTAGGACTGAATTTCTTTTCCTACCAAGAATAATGCCCTACTCTAGCCTGAACCTATAACTCCCCAAGCAAATTTCTCAGGCGGGGGACTAACTCCCATGCCATTAAAATCAAGTGGAATCAGGTTCAGTTTTGATACGTGCTGAGTACAGCTAATGAACCACAAGGTCTGGAGTGTAGGTGCTCGTGGCAGACTTATCGGTCCAACATTGCCCAGGAACTACCCAGGTGATAACTAAAATGCTAACATTCCCCTCTCCAGGCTGTCCTGGAGAGGGCATTTCCCCCACTTCATATAAGCTACTTGGAACACTTAAGATCTACTCTAAGAGGGGCTGGAGCGATAGCCCAGCGGGTAGGGAGTTTGCCTTGCACGCGGCAGGCCCTGAGCGTCCCTGGGTGAAAAAGCAAAAAAAAAAAAAAAAATCTACACATTGTGGCTAGCCCTGCAGGTATTTAGAGTTTATCATTTAAGTCTCTTTGTGTATATTCAATGGTGAGTTTTGTGTAAAATAAGAGGGAGAGAGATGCAGAGACACAGAGAGAGAGAGACAGAGAGAGAAAGAGAGGAAACTGGGGTACCTGCTATTAAGGCAGCATGGGGGTGGGCGGGGGGGGGTGGGGTACATTGGTGGTGGAAATGGGGCACTGGTGGAGGGATGGGTGCTGGTATACTGTATAACCAAGAACCAATTATGAACACCTTTGTAATTGTATGTTTCACTGTGGTATAATAAAAATTTTTTAAAAAATCTACTCTAAGAAAATGCCATACAATAGAATATTATGAACTCTCGTACAGTAATTTTCAGATCCTTAGTACTTATTCATTTGATAACTGAAGTTTCTCCTCCTTGGCTAACTTCTCATGAGTCCTCACATATAACACCCATCCCCTGAGACCACGATTCTATGCTTCATGTCTTCAACTTTTTATTTTAAGTCTAAGTTACTCCAATCAATATTTATATTGTTTTATGGTTTGTTACATTTATTACAATGTTTTTAGGTCTCATGTGTCTTTCAAGGAATTTTCCCTTTCATTTTTCAAACTTAGTATCATGAATTCATTTATTTTCCCAGTATACTATTCACAGAACCTGTAGTGATATCACCTTTTTTTTTTCTTTTTGGGTCACACCCGGCAATGCTCAGGGGTTTCTCCTGGCTCTGCACTCAGGAATTACTCCTGGCGGTGCTCGGGGATCCCACATGGGATCCCATATGGGATGCCGGGATCGAACCCTGGGCCAACACAGACCGCCGCCTGCAAGGCAAATGCCCTACCGCTGGGCTATCCCTCCGCGCGATATCACCTTTTCTTTATTTGTAAGTTTGTGATACAACCATGAGATATAGAATTACAAAGATGTACAATATTTGGTTTCAGTCATACAGTGTGCCAGCACCCATCCCTCTACCAGTGCGCATTTCCCGCCACTAATGTACCCAACTTCCCTACCCTCTGCCAGCCTACTTCTATGGCGGGCACTTTTCCTCTTCTCCTCTCTCCTATACATTGTGGTTTACAATACATACATTTAGGCATTAGAATGTATATCCCTTTGCTTATTCAATACTCAATCCTAGTCTGGTGTTACTATTTCCAACAGTTATTAGCACACTGGTCCCTTCTCTATCTTACCTCACTTCTGACTCCCACAAACATGGGGTAGTTTCCAACCATTGATAAGACCTCTTGGTTCATGTTTTTCCTGGTCTTGGATATTACACTCATACTATTTTTATATAACAGAAACAAATGCAATCATTCTATATCTGTCTTTTCCCTTCTGACCAATTTCACTCAGCATGGTACTCTCCATGTCCATCCATTCATAGCCAAATTTCATAACTTCGTTTTTCCTAACACCTGCATAGTAGTCAATTGTGTAGATGTACCATGGTTTCTTTATCTAGTGTTCTGTTCTTGGGAACTCTGGTTGTTTCCAGATTCTGGCTGTGGTGAATAGTGCTGTTGTGAACATAAAAGTGCAGGTGGTGTTTCTGCAGTGTGTTTTTGGGCTCCCAAGGTATATTCCCAGGAGTGGTATGGCTGGATCAAATAGGATCTCAATTTCTAGCTTGTGGAGGAATAACCATATTATTTTCCAGAAAGTTCGGACCAGCTGACATTCCCGCCAACAATAGTTGAGAATCCCTGTCTCTCCACATACATGCCAGCACAGGTTGCTCTTGCTCCTTTGATTGTGTGCCAGTCTCTGTGGTGTGAGATGATATTTCATTGTTTTGATTTGCATCTCTCTAATGATTAGTGATGAAGAGCATTTTTCAGATGCATTTTAACTATTCAAATTTGTTTTTAGAGGAAGTTTCTGTCCATTTCTCCTCCCCACTTTTTCATGAGATTGGCTGTTTTCTTTTTGTAAAGTTCTACCAGTGCTTTTATATCTTGGATATTAACCACTTACCAGATGGGCATTGAATACTCTTTCCCACTCCGTGGGCTGACTTTGTATCTTGGTCACGGTTTCCTTTGAGGTGCAGAAGTTTTTTTTTTTAGTTTTATGTAGTCAGGTATGTTTATCTTTGCTTCCACTTGCTTTGTTAGGGGGTGTTTCATCTTTGAAGTTGTCTTTAGCTTCAATGGAATGGGGGTTTTGCACATGTTTTCTTCGATGTAAAAAATCATCACCAGTTATGACCAGGTATGACCCCCAACAAATACACATACAAATTACTTACTTACATCAAACTGTATTCTGAAATATGAATGCCATCATTATATGCTATTCAATTAGTATAATTCGTATCATGTAAAATCTTACTGGCAATAAACTAGTAAGGTCCCATGGAAAGGCAAATAGATGGTACAGAGAGAGAATTTGACTGGTTGATCACAAGGCTTTGGAGCCTCCTTAATTTTCTTGTATCCCAAAGGCTGTCTTTTGTTCCTTTTTCACAAAGGCCAAGTCTTTTAACTAATGGAAAGAAAATGAATCTTAAAAGAATATAAAGAATACTGACTTCTGGTCAAGGATTCAAAGGTCGAGGTGTTGCAGGTGTGACTGCAGTGCCCGGCTGCATTGGCAGGTGGCAGACAGGAGACAGGCTTGTCTCTACCCAGGGCTCTACCCCATGGGCCCTGGGTGGTTGATAGTCTGACATAGAAAAAAAACTGGGCCTCCTGAGATGAACCCAGAGCCATGGCAGAGCCTGGCAAGCTACCCGTGGTGTATTCGATATGCCCAAAACAGTAGCAATAATGAACTTATTCCCAATGAATGGACGTTACTGGCATCCGCTCGAACAAATTGATGAACAATGGGAAGACAAGTGATACAAGTGATTTCTTCAATGTACTTACAGATTCAGGAATAATATTGAGATCTTCCATCCATTTTGATCTGACTTTAAAGTATGGTGTTAGAAAGAGGTCTGAGTTCATTTTTTTTATACATATCTGCCCAGTTTTCCCAGCACTACTTGTTGAAGAGGTTTTATTGCTTCATTTTTTATGTCTTGCTCCTTTATCATTAATTAATCATCATTAATTAAATAATCATATATTTAAGAATGTGTGTCAAGATATTCAATTCTGTTCCATAAGTTCATAGGTCAGTTTTTACCTAAATACCATGTTTGAATTGCTACCACTTTGTAGTAGTTTGAAGTTGGGAAAGGTGATACCTCCCATCTTCTTTTTCCCAAGGATTGCTTTGGCTATTCATGGGGTTTATAGTTCCATATGAATTTCAGGAGTGTTTGGTCAGTTTCTTTGAAAAATGTCGTGGGTATCCTTATAGGGATTGCATTGAATATGTATAATGTTTTAGGAGTATTGTCATTTTGATAATGTTGATTCTCCCAATCCATGAGCAGGGGATGTTTCTATTTCTTCATGTAGTATTTCTTGAAGCAGTGGTTTGTAGTTTTCTTTGTACTGGTTCTTTACATCTTTAGTTAAACTGATTCCTAGGTATTTGATTTTTCTGAGGCATGGTTGTGAATGGGTTTTTTTTTCACATAACTTCTGTTTCATTATTTGTATATAGGAAAACCACAGATTTTGGGGTATTTATTTTGTAACTTGCCACTATAATATATATCTATTGTTTCTAGGAACTTTTTTGGTAGATTGGAATTCTCTAGGTATAGTATCATGTCATCTGCTAATAGTGACAGTTTGGCTTCTTTTTGTATCTGGATACTCTTAATGTCTTTTTCTTTCCTAATTGCTATGGCAAGTACTTCCACTACTATGTTAAATGGGAGTGGTGATATTAGCAACCTTGTCTTGTCCCCAACCTAGATGGAAACTCTTTTTCCCATAGAGAATAATGCTTGCAGTGGGCTTGTGATAGATGACTTTGACTATATTGAGGAAAGTTCCTTATGTTCGTTCCCATTTTGCCAAGTTTTTATCATGAACAGGTATTGTATCTTGTTAATGTTTTCTCTGCATCTATTGAAATGATCATACAGTTCTTATTTTTTATTTTATTGATATGGTTTATTATGTTGACTGAATTGTGAATGCTAAACCATCCTTGCATCCATGGGATGAATCCTACTAGGACATAGTGTATAATATTTTGGATGAGTCTTTGGATTCTGTTTGCTAGCACTTTGTTGAAAATTTGATTTGCATCTGTGTTCATCAGGGATATTGGCCTGTAATTTTCTTTTTTGTAATATCTGTCTGCTTTTGTTATCAGCATGATATGTCTCTCATAAAAGCTATTTGGGAGTTTTTGTTTCTTCAATTTCCTTGAAAATCTTGAAGAGGACTGGCAGTAGTTGCTCTTTAAAGGTTTGGAAGAATTCACTGGTAAATTTTTATGAACCTGATCTTTTGTTTTGTGGAAGACTTTTAATTACTATTTTAATTTCCTCGGTGTGGTAGGCTTATTGAGATATTCCAAGTTTATTTGGTTTAGCCTTGAGAAATTATAGGAATCCAGGAATCTGGATTTCCTCTAGGTTTTCTTGTTCATGTTGTACAGACCCTCAAAGTAATCTCTAATTATCTTTTGTATTTCTGTGGTTTCTGTTGTGTTGTCCCCATTTCATTTGACTCAGTTTGGTAGGGTTCGCTCCCTTTATTTGTGAGTCTTGCAAGTAGTTTGTTGATCTTGTTATGTTTTTCAAGAACCAAATTTTGTTTTCATTGATCTTTCGGATTGCCCCTCAAGGTGTTACAGGTGTGGCTGCGGTGCCCGGCTGCGTGGACAGGTGGCCGACAGGAGACAGGCTTGTCTATACCCAGGGCTCTGCCTTGTGGGCCCTGGATGGTTGATGTTCTGACATAGAAAATACTGGGCCCCCTGGGATGAAACCAGAGCCACAGCAGAGCATGGCAAGCTACCCATGGTGCATTTGATATGCCAAAAGCAGTACCAATAATGGACATCATTCCCAGCGAATGGAGATGTTACTGGTCCCTGCTCGAGCAAATCAATGAACAACAGGAAGACAAGTGACAAATGACAAGTGATCTTTTGGACTATTTTTTTTTCTTTTTGGATTCCAGCTCATTGATTTCTGCTCTGTTTTATTATTTTCTTTTTCCTGAGTTTGCTCCCTCTGTTGGTCATTTTCTAAGAGTTTAAGGTGTGAGTTGGATTATTTATCTAGATCCTTTCTTCCTGATGAAGGTTTGCAGAGTTATACTCTTTAATCTTAGCACTGCTTTAGCAGTGTCCCACAAATTCTGGTAGTTGTATCTTCATTTTCATTTGTTTTCATGAATCTTTTGAATTACGCTTTGATTTCCTCCTTGTCCCACTTGCTCAGTTGTGAGCTGTTTAGTTTCTAGGTGTTTGGTTTGATTCTCGGTTTCTGTTTGTGACTGAATTCTATTTTCAGTGCATCATGGTCCGAAAGAATAGTTGATGCAATTTATATCTTTTTTAATTTTTTAAATTTTTTATTATACCACCGAGAAACATACAATTACAAAGGTGTTCATAATTGGTTCTTGGTAATACAATATACCAGCACCCACCCCGCAAACAGTGCCCCATTTCCACCAACAATGTACCCCACCCCTCCCGCCCACCCCCAGGCTGCCTTAATAGCAGGTACCCCAGTTTTCCTCTCTTTCCCATCCAAGTACTAACCAGGCCCGACCCTGCCTAGCTTCCGAGATCAGACGAGATCGGGGCGTTCAGGGTGGTATGGCCGTAGACTCCTCTCTTTCATTCTCTGTCTCTCTCTGTCTCTGGATCTCTCTCCCTCTTATTTTACACATTGTGGCTAGCCCTGCAGATATTTAGAGTTTATCACTTAAGTCTCTTTGTGCATATTCAATGGTGAGTTTTAATCTGCCATTACCATTTCCCACACTTAGTAAAACACTGGTATCTATTTATATCCTATTAATGAATGCAGTCATTCTATATATGTCCTTTTCCTTCTGAATAATTTCAATCAGCATGATAGTCTTCATGTCCATCCATTTGCAGGTAAATTTCATAATTTCATCTTTTATGACAGCCGCATAGTATTCCATAGTGTAGATAAACCAAAGTTTCTTTAGCCAGACCTCTGTTCTCGGGCATTTAGGTTGTTTCCAAATTCTAGCTATAGTGAATAGCGCAGAGATGAATAAAGAAGTACAGATAGTGTTTCTGCTATGTGTTTTTCGGTCTCTCCGGTATATTCCCAGGAGTGCTATTGCTGGATCAAATGGGAGCTCAATATCTAGTTTTTTGGAGGAAAGCCCATCTTGTTTTCCAAAAGGGCTGGACCAGTCGGCACTCCCACCAACAGTGGATAAGAGTCCCTTTTTCCCCACATCCACACCAGCACCGGTTGTTCTTGCTGTTTTGGATGTGTGTCAGTCTCTGTGGTGTGAGATGGTACCTCATTGTTGTTTTAATTTGAATCTCCCTGGTGATTAAAGATGAAGAGCACTTTTCATATGCCTTTTGGCCATTCGAATTTCTTCTTTTTGGAAGCTTCTGTTCATTTCTTCTCCCCATTTTTTGATGGGGTTGGCTGTTTTTTCGTGTGGAGTGCTACACTTGCCTGATATATCCTGGATATTAACCCCTTGTCAGATGGGTATTGGGTGAATATACTTTCCCACTCTGTGGATTGTCTTTGTATCTTGGTTACCATTTCTTTTTGAGGTGCAGAAGCTTTTCAATTTCATATAATCCCATTTGTTTATCTTTGCTTCCATTTGCTTGGTCAGTGGTGTGTGGTCATTAAAGATACTTTTAGTTTTGATGTCATAGAGCGTTTCTCCTATGTTTTCTTCAATATACCTTATAGATTCATGTCTGATGTTGAGATCTAGAATCCATTTTGATTTGACTTTTGTGCATGGCATTAGAAAGAGGTCTAAGTTCATTTTTTACACATAGCTGCCCAGTTTTCACAGCACCATTTGCTGAAGAGGCTTTCATGCTCCACTTAATATTTTTTGCTCCTTTATCGAAGATTAAGTGGTTGTATATTTCAGAGTGTATTTCAGGATACTCAGTTCTATTCCATAGGTCTACAGGTCTGTCTCTATACCAATACCACACTGTCTTAATTACAACTACTCTGTAGTAGATTTAAGGTTGGGGAAAGCGATACCTCCCATCTTCTTTTTCCCAAGGATTGCTTTAGCTATTCGTGGGGTTTTATTATTCTATACAAATTTCAGGAGTGTTTGTTCAATTTCTTTGAAGAACATCATGGGTATCTTTATAGGGACCGCATTGAATCTGTATAAAGCTCTAGGGAGTATTACCATTTTGATAATGATAATCCTTCTAATCCATGAGCAGGGAATGTGTCTCCATATCCTCAGGTCTTCTTTTATTTCCTGAAGTAACATTTTGTAGTTTTCTTTGTAGAGATCCTTTACATTCTTTGTCAAACTGATTCCTCGGTATTTGATTTTCTGTGGCGCAATTGTGAATGGGATACTTTCTTTAATGTCCCTTTATTCTCTTTCGCTGTTTGCATATAGGAAGGCCATTGACTTTTGGGTATTGATTTTGTACCCTGCCACTCTACTATAGGAATGTATTAATTCTAGGAGCCTCTTGGCAGAGAGTTTCAGGTTTTCCAGGTATAATATCATGTCATCTGCAAATAGTGATAACTTGGCTTCTTCCCTTCCTATCTGGATGCCCTTAATGTTTTTTCTTCCCTGGTTGCTATGGCAAGTACTTCCAGTACTATATTGAATAGAAGTGGTGAGAGTGGGCAGCCTTGCCTTGTCCCTGATCTTAAGGAGAAGGCTTTCAGCTTTTCCCCATTGAGAATGATGCTTGCTGTGGGCTTGTAGTAGATGGCCTGGATTATCTTGAGGAAGGTTTCTTCAATCCCCATTTTTATGGAGAGCTTTTTATCATGAACGGCTGTTGAATCTTGTCAAATGCCTTCTCTGCATCTACGATATGATCATATGGTTTTTCTTTTCTTTTTGTGATATGATGCATTATGTTGATTGACGTGCGGATTTTGAATCATCCTTGCATTCCCAGGATGAATCCCATTTGGTCATGGTGTACAATCTTTTTGATGATCTTTGCATTCTATTTGCTAGTATTTTGTTGAAGATCTTAGCATCTGTATTCATCAGGGAGATTGGTCTGTAGTTTTCCTTTTTTGTGACATCTTTGTCTGCTTTGGGTATCAGGGTGATATGTGCCTCATAAAAGCTATTTCGGAGTGTTTCTGTTTCTCCAATTTGCGGGAAGAGTTTACAAAGAATTGGGAGTACAGATTCAATGCAGTCCCTATAAGGATACCCATGACATTCTTCAAAGAAATTGACCAAACACTCCTGAAATTTGTGTGGAACAATAAACCCCCAAGGATAGCTAAAGCAATCCTCGGGAAAAAGAAGATGAGAGGAATCACCTTTCCCAACTTCAAACTGTACTACAAGGCAGTACTAATTAAAACAGCATGGTATTGGAATAAAAACAGACCTGTGGACCTATGGAATAGAATTGGGTATCCTGAAACCCAACCTACACATAATCATTTAATGTTTGATAAAGGTGCAATGAGTCTAAAATGGAGTAAGGAAAGCCTCTTCAACAAGTGGTGCTGGGAAAACTGGGCAGCAACATGTAAAAAAATGAATTTGGACCTGTGTCTAACACCATGCACAAAAATCAGATCAAAATGGATTAAAGATCTCAATATCAGACTTGAATCCATAAAGTACATTGAAGAACATATAGGAAAAACCCTCCATGACATTGAAGCTAAAGGCATCTTCAAAGGTGAAACATCACTAACAAATCAACTAGAAGAAAAGGTAAACATATGGGACTACATGAAATTAAAAAGCTTCTGCACCTCAAAAGAAACAGTGACTAGGATACAAAAGCAGTCCACAGAATGGGAAAGAATATTCACCCAATACCCATCTGATAAGGGGTTAATATCCAGGATCTATCAGGCACTGGTAGAACTTTTACAAAGAAGAAAACAAACAACCCCATCAAAAAATGAGGAGAAGAAATGAACAGAAACTTCAGGAAGGAAGAAATTCGAATGCCCAAAAAACATATGAAAAAATGCTCATCATCACTAATCATCAGAGAGATGCAAATCAAAACAACAATGAGATACCACTTTACACCACAGAGACTGGCACATATTCCAAAGAGCAAGAACAACAAGTGCTGGCGTGGATGTGGGGAAAACGGGACACTCATCCATTGTTGGTGGGAATGCCGCTGGTACAGCCTTTCTGGAAAACAATATTGATATTCCTCCAAAGACTAGAAATTGAACTCCCATTTGGCCCAGTCATACCACTCCTGGGAATCTACTCTGGGAAACCAAAAATACGCAGCGGAAACACCATCCCTACTTTTATGTTCATAGCAGCATTACTCACAATAGCCAGAATCTGGAAGCAACCAGAATGCCCGAAAATCGATAACTGGATAAAAAGCTTTGGTACATCTACACAATGGAATACTATGCAGCTGTTAGGAAAAATGAAGTTATAAAATTTGCCTATAAATAGATGGACATGGAGAAGATTATGTTGAGCGAAATTAGCCAGGAGAGACAGATACAGAATGACTGCATTCATCTGCATAACATAAATATATATGTACATATTATGATACCAATATCCAAGGTCAAGTGAAACATATATCAGGAGTTCTTGTCAAAGGTGGAAATTATCACAAACGTGTGGGATTCAGAGGCTAGGTAAGACAGAAAATGGAACAATGTGCTAACAATTGTCAACGGTACTAATGTCAACCTAGAACTGAGCATTAAATAGAGGCAAAAAGATACACATGACAACCCTTTAATGTATGTTCTGTAATCCATAGTCTGGAGGGAAAGGAAAAGAGAAAGAGAGAGAAATTGAAAGAAATAAAGAACCTGCCATGGAGGAGGGCTGGGGGAGGTGGGAGGGAACCGGGGACGTTGGTCTTGGGAGATGGGCACTGGTGGCAGGATGGATGCTGGAACACTGTATGACCAAAACCCAAATATGAACTTTTTAATTGTATATCTTTGTAATTGTAAAAATAAAAAAAATTTTAAAAAAAGAATTGGGAGTAGGTCCTCTTTAAAGGTTTTGTAGAATTCACTGGTGAATCCATCTGGAACTGGGCTTTTGTGTTTGGGGAGACTTTTGATTACCGATTCTATTTCCTCGATGGAGATAGGTTTGTTGAGGTATTCCAAATGTTCTTGTTGCAGAATTGGGAAGCTATAGGAATTCAGGAATTTGTCCATTTCTTCTAGGTTCTCTTGTTTCATGGCGTACAGGCTCTCATAGTAATCTCTGATGATCTTTTGAATTTCTGTGGTTTCTGTTGTGATGTCCCCGTTTTCATTTCTGATTCTATTTATTTAGGCTCTCTCTTTTCCTTTTCTTACAAGTTTTGCAAGTGGTTTGAAAATCTTGTTTATTTTTTCAAAGAACCAGCTTTTGGTTTCATTGATCTTCTGGATTGTTTTTTGACATTCCATCTCATTGATTTCTGCACTAAGTTTTATTATTTCTTTCTTTCTGCTTGGATTGGGAACATTTTGCTGATCACTCTCTAAGATCTTAAGTTGTGAAGTCAGACTGTTTGTGATGGCCTTTTTCTTCTTTTCTGATGAATGCTTGAAGAGCTATGAACTTGCCTCTTAACACTTCTTTTGCTGTATCCCACAAGTTCTGGTAATTCATGTCTTCAGACTCATTTGTTTCCAGGAATCTTTGTATTTCCTCTTTGATTTCTTTTATGACTTGCTGGTTGTACAGCAGTGAGCTGTTTAGTTTCCAGGTACTTGGTATTGGTCTCCGTTTTTGTGTACAATTAACTTCTATTTTCAGTGCCTCATGGTCTGAAAAAATAGTTGGCACAATTTCTATCTTCTTGATTTTATGGAGGCATGATTTATGGCTCAGCATGTGATCTATTTTGGAGTATGTTCCATGTGCACTGGAGAAGAAAGTGTATTCAGCTTTTTGGGGATGAAATGCCCTGTATATGTCTACCAGCCCCCTTTCTTCCATTTCTTCTTTTAGGGCCAGTATTTCCTTGGTAAGTTTCAATCTTGTTGATCTATCCAGGGTTTATAGAGCAGTGTTGAAGTCTCCAACTACAATTGTGTTGCTGTCAATGTCTTCTTTGAAGTCTATTAGTAGTTGTTTTAGGTATTTTGTTGGCCCCTCGTTGGGTGCATATATGTTTAATAGCATGATTTCTTCCTGATATATATCCCTTGACGATTAAGAAGTGACCTTCACTGTCCCTTCTGACCTTCTTCAGCCTGAAGTCTATGTTGTCAGATACCAGTATGGCTACCCCAGCCTTTTTGGATGGGTTGTTTGAGTAAAAGGATTGTTTTCCAGCCTTTTATTTTGAGCCTGTCTTTGCTCGAATGTTCAGGTGTGTTTCTTGCAGGCAGCAGAATGTCGGATTCAATTTTTTGATCCATTTTGCCACTCTGTGTCTCTTAACTGGTGCATTTAGACCATTGACATTGAGAGAGATTATTGTCATGGGATTTTTGTGCCATCTTTCTGTATAGGTTGGTTGTTCTTTTGGGTTATGTCTCGTCTTATAGTAGATCTTTCAGTCCTTCTTTTAAGGTTTGTTTTGATTTTACAAAGTTCCTAAGCTGTTGTTTATCCAAGAAGTTGTATATCTGTCCTTCAAATCTGAGTGAGAGTTTAGCTGGATAAAGAATTCTTGCTGAGGCATTCATTTCATTAAGTTTTTTTACTATATCCCACCACTGCCTTCGGACTTGGAGGGTGTCTTCTGAGAAGTCTGCTGAAAGTCGAATGGATGCTCCTTTGTATACAATTTCCTTCTTTGATCTTGCTGCCTGAAGAATTATGTCTCTCTATGGCATCCATTACTTTGACTAGGATGTGTCTTGGGGTCTTTCTATTGAGGTCTCTTCTTGCTGGTACGCGTCAGGCTTCTTGGATCTGGATGCCTTCGTCCTTTAACTCGGGGAACTTTTCAGCCAGGATGTTTTTAACTGTTTTAATTTCCTTGGGGTTACTTTCCTGTCCCTCTGGGACTCCGATGATTCTTATGTTGTTCCGCCTGGCTTCATCCCATTGTTCTCTGTTCCATTGTGATCCATTTTCCGTTCTTTTTTCCATCTTTTGTAGTTCTCTGAGTGCTTTCTGCAGGTCATCTTCAGTCTCACTGATTCTCTCTTCCGCTGCTGTCATCCTACTGTTGAGAGCCCCGATTGTGTTTTTCATTTCATCTACTGAGTTTTTAAGCGATGATATTTCTATTTGCATGGTTCTCATTTCTGCTCTCATTTCCTCTTGTAGTTTATTGACTGCCCTTTCAACTGCTTTGTTTATGTTCTCCTGTATTTTATTGAACATCTGCTCCATTTTTTCGTTGAGCTCCTTAAACATCCTACCAATTTCTTCTCTAATTTCATTGTCAGAGAGATCATGCACATCTGTATTCTTTTTTGAGTTTTCAGGGTCAATTCATTCATCTGTTCTTCAAGCTGGGGATCTGTGTTGTTTCCCCCATGGTGCTGCAGTGTTCAGGGATAGATTCCTCTAGCGTACTGTTTCTTTTTTCTTGAGGGTATTACCTTCCCTTGGTGTTGTATTTCCTAGTTTTTGTATTAATAAGCGGCTGCCCGGCCAGCCACACACCCCAGGGAGAATACCTGAGGCAGAGACAGGCCAGTGTGAGAGTTCAAAATGTCAGTTTACTTCCGCTTACGCTCGGACTTCTGGGGGTTGTAGTTCCACCTTCTGCCGAGACCTGGGGCTCTACCATGACACCAGGTGCCCGCCGGCCAGCCGCACACCCCAGGGTGCTACCTGAGGCGGAGACAGGCCGGTGTGAGAGTTCAAAAAGGTCCGTTTACTTCCCGCTTCCGCTCGGACTTCTGGGGGTTGTAGTTCAACCTTCTGCTGAGACCTGGGGCTCTACCATGACCCGAGGCGCCCGCCCAGCTGGCCGCACACCCCAGGGAGGCTATGTGAGGCAGAGACAGGCCGGTGTGAGAGTTCAAAATGTCCGTTTACTTCTGCTTCCGCTGGGACTTCTGGGGGTTGTATTTCCACCTTCTGCGGGAGACTTGGGGCTCTACCACGACACCAGGCGCCCTCCCGGCCAGCCGCACACCCAAGGGAGGCTATCTGAGGCTGAGAAAGGCAGGTGTGAAAGTTCCTTTGAATTTTATTGACATATGTTTTGTGTCTCAGCATGTGTTCTACATTGGAGAATGTTCCATGTGCACCAGAGTCAAAGGTATATTCAGCTTTGGTGGGATTAGGAGCCCTGTATATATCTATAAGCCTTCTATTTTCCATCTCTTCCTTCAGAACCAGTATTTCATTGCTGAGTTTCAGTCTCTTTGATCTATCAAGAGGTGACAGAGCAGTGTTTAAGTCTCCAACTGCCATTATGTTGCCATCAATATATTCCTTTAGGTCTATTAGAAGTTTATTCAAGTATTTTGCTGGCCACTCATTGGGTGCATAAGTGCTTAGGAATGCAATTTCTTCCTGACATACATATCCCTTGATTATTAAGAAATAGCCTTCACTGTCCCTTCTAACCTTTTTCATCCTGAGATTTATGTTGTCAGATACTAGTATGGCCACTTCAGTCTTTTTGGAAGAGTTGTTTGCATGAAGAATTATTTTCAAACCTTTGAGTCAGTGTTCACGCTGCATGTTCAACCCTTTTCAATTATCACTATCACTATCTTCCTATTAATCATCTATTTGCTAGAGCAGGCACCAGTAATATCTCCATATGCCCTGTCTCATGCTAATAGAACCCAAAGGCATCTGCTTGCTCCAGGAACATAAAGAGCCTTAAACAATTATATTAGGTCACGGAAATGACCAAATATAAATGTTACTGGTAATTGGCATATCATTACTACACAAGCAGCTTGCCAGGCTTGCCATATGGGTGGCATACTGTTGTAGTCACCTCTAAATAAAACATTTATTGATGAACCACGTGGCCGCTAGCGGCCACACGAACTGGACTATGATAGTCTGGTCTGCTGGGTGGAGTTGTGACGAGAGGGAAGTCCGGATGGAAATTGGCAGGCCCCATGGAGTAGGGGAGGGTGGTCTGCTTGTTGTGAGGTTCTGTTGGGGTGGCAGGCCAGGGCAATAAATAAATCTTTAAATTTATTTATTCAAAATAAATAAATCTTACTGGCAATAAACTATTAAGGTCCCATGGAAAGGCAAATAGATGGTACAGAAATAGAATTTGACTGGTTGATCACAAAGCTTTGGAGCCTCCTTAATTTTCTTGTATCCCAAAGGCTGTCTTTTGTTCCTTTTTCACAAAGGCCAAGTCTTTTAACTAATGGAAAGAAAACGAATCTTAAAAGAATATAAAGAATACTGACTTCTGGTCAAGAATTCAAAGGTTGAGGTGTTGCAGGTGTGACTGCAGTGCCCGGCTGCATTGGCAGGTGGCAGACAGGAGACAGGCTTGTCTCTACCCAGGGCTCTACCCCATGGGCCCTGGGTGGTTGATGGTCTGACAGAGAAAAAAGCTACATGACAAGACATATGGAGATGTTACTGTTTATCAAGCAAATCGATTAACAACAGAAAGACAAGAGATACAAGTGATTGTTTTTCCTTTTCACTCATTTTGCCTCACCTTTTTTTCCTGCCAAAGACAAATTTTAAGTATATTGTATAAACATACCATGCCTTTATTGAATTATCTGGTACTTGTACTTCGTTAACTAGCACATTTCATAAATTTACTAATGTAAATAATATAGCAATAAACATTGGGGTAGAACATTTTATGTTAATATTTTCTTTTGGATAGATACAAAGCTGAATTGCTGAGTCATAATCCAACTTTAGTTTTGCTGCAATTTTTTGATAGGGAGCAGAGGTTTGGTCTGGGCAACATGTAATAATGCTCAGGGCTTACTCCTGGCATATGTTTAGGATTATTCATGATGGTATATAGGAGACTATGCGTGGTATCAGGGATAAAACTGGTGTCAGGGATAAAAATGAGGTGTGCTGCATGTAAGGCAGTGCTTACCCAGTGGTATCTCTCTAGCTCCTAGCTAGCTCCTTGAAGATTCTTACTGATTTTCAAAATGGTGTTCCACATTTACATCACTTTCCAAAGCATGCGCTGGAGATCTTTCGTTCTCCTTACACTTGTTCCTTTTGATATAGTCATTATCCCAGGTATGAGATGGTATCTTACTGTGGTTTTGATTTGCATTCCCCTGGTAATTAGTAATGATCAGATCTTTTCACATTGTTGTAACACTTTTCAATTACAAAATTGATGAAAAATATCTTTCTTCAAAGGCTGATATTTCTTCAAAGAAAAAATGCCTTCAAATATTAATTTAAAGAGTGAACGACAAAAAAGATATTTTTAAGACAAAGTATCTCATTCTACTTTTTCAAGGTTAATTATTCAATATTACCAAAGGAGAAAATCCCAGGTGTTTTGCAAACAGAAAATATTCTCTCAAGATATTTGACATATTGTCTCAAGATATTTCTTCTGCCATTTGAAAGTGAAGAAATAAAGATCCATTTCTCACTCTGTCAACTTCTGCTGTATCTTGAAAAAGTTCAGAAAATCATCTGATAACAGTTGTTTCATAAACCTATCTTTACCCTATGCTCTCAATAAAACACTTTTCTTCCCATATCCTAAAACATCTATTTTCATCAAAAAAATTGAAGCAGTAGTGATAGGGGAAAGGTCTCACAAAATTAGGCAGTAAACTTTTAATTACATAATTTATGACCTATAAATAATCACACAAAATCTTTAGACTCAAACTCCAATTTAAGATATCTGAAAGAAAGTATTAAAATTTTAATCAAATACCCAGTTGATCATATCACAATTTGAAATTTTTTAATATAAAAGATATTAAAGAGTTATCCAGTAGGAAGTCAGTATTGCAAACCAATGAAAGATAAAATTTGCAGAATAAAATTTTTAAAGTATTCTGATTGAGCTTCTCTCCAGGCAAATCTTTGCTTAAATCCTTTCATGATGAATTATAAAATAAAATGAAAATGACTATCCCCACTCCTTTAGGTGAAGAACAAATGTAATATCCAGACATTGGCAGGTCATTAAATTAAAAACATTTTGATAGTTAACTGTTCAGGAAAGAAATCTAAATTTGAAACACAGCTGTAATCACTCTTTGGAAAAATTTCTAGTATTAAACACTTGGCAAAGTGGACAGGCTGATTATGTAATAAAATCCTTTGCATTAAATTCACTCTGTTACCCCTGATAGAGATTCAGGCATCATTAGATTTTGGCACATATTTCTTTTATTTCATATAAAGGTTATGACATTAATTCACAGAATTTTATTTCAATGGTTATTTTAAAGCTTCAATTCTCATTGTTGGTCTAAACGTTATCTGGTAAATAATAACTTCCCATTGAGAAATTTAACCATGAAGACTTTTGTTTTCAACATAAATTGTGTTCCCTTACAGAGACCATTTTATGAAGCACTCCTTTGTGTGGATAGGGAAAACTACTATATTATATAATTTCATCAGTTTACTCATTTATATGCAGATGTAGTTACTCTTACATATCTTAAGTTATTAAGTAAAGCCGCAACAATAACAAAAAAGTAAACAGAAACATAAGTTAGGTTTTTTAAGTTTGATAATAACAGAAAACTTCATATGTATACCACAAAAAATAATATTCACTATAGATATTTTAAAGCAGAGCATTTTTCAATAGTGAAATATGTTCCTTAAATATATATTTATCATCAGTTTGATTTTTTCTCATTATCTTATGAGAAGAGGCTGTTTCTATAATGGAAATTTCTTGAAAATTATGAATGGTAGTACTTCAAAGTTTCTAAACTGTTCTCTGTTCAAAATAGAGATTAGAGACCTAGCACCTGGGAAATGTGTGATAATAATTTCCTAAAAGGTAGTAAAATATGTCGCATAAAAAGGTCAACATATGTCAATATATCGTTGAACTTATTAATGAATCAGTGTTAAAAATATTCAGTGTAGTAGTTAAGAAACTATAGAAAATTTAATAAAGGAAATTTCATAATGAAATGTTATAATAGTCTGTTGGATAAGATACTAGAATAAGATTGTTAGAGTACGATCATTGGTTAAAAGGCAATAATTTAATAAACTGTAACTGTGTGCTTATTTATTCTGTTAGGAAAATTCTCTACATGTCTACCAGAAATTAATCTTCAGGTTAGTCT
Source organism: Cryptotis parvus (assembly GCA_021461705.1). NCBI lineage: Eukaryota > Metazoa > Chordata > Mammalia > Eulipotyphla > Soricidae > Cryptotis > Cryptotis parvus. The sequence goes on from JAJIBD010025677.1 coordinate 52,831, forward strand.
TTGCCCATTCAGATTTTTAATACAGTCCCATCAAAAGAAAGTCAATGACAAACTCAGCATTCGTTAAAACAATGCTAGGTAATCTCTCTATTTTACCTCCAAGTTTTCATAATATTTTGACACTAACTATACAGTGACTCACAGACATGGGGCAGAGCTGCTACTGGCTCTCCCTGTGCCCAGCCACTCATGAGGCGCCTGGGAGGGATGGCAGGTTCTAGCCCTGGCCCACCACCCCAGCAGAGCCTCGCAACAAGCCAGACGACCCCCCCTCCACTACATGAGGGCCTCCATTGTCCACATCTGGACTTCCTCCTCATCAGAACTCCACCCAGCAGACCAGCCTATCACAGCCCGGCTTGAGATCCACCCTGCAGCAGTCTTTTTTAAGTCCAGCCCAGGTATGTTGATCCAGAGACTCACAGACATGGGGCAGAGCTGCTACTGGCTCTCCCTGTGCCCAGCCGCTCATGAGGACCCAGAAGGGATGGCAGGTTCTAGCCCCTGGCCCGCCACCCCAGCAGAGCCTCGCAACAAGCCAGACGACCCCCCTCCACTCCATGAGGGCCTCCATTGTCCACATCCGGACATCCCCCTCATCAGAACTCCACCCAGCAGACCAGCCTATCACAGCCCAGCTTGCACGGCTGCTTGCGGTCGCACAGTTCATCAATAAATGGTGGATTTAGAGATAACTACAAGAGTATGATACCAGCATGGCAGAGCCTGGCAAGCTACCCGTGTCATATTTGATATGCCAAATACCAGTAACAATTATAGACCTCATTCCGATGATTTGATGGAATGGTTTGAGGCTCTTTATGTTCCTGGAGCAAGCAGGTACCCTTGGGCTCTACTTGCATGAGACAGGACATATGGAGATGTTACTGGTGCCTGCTCGAGCAAATCGATTATGAACAGGAAGACAGTGATACAGTGATACAGTGACTATACAGTTGACATTTCTTAAAATAAATATGGAATTGGTAGAAGATCAGATGGAACTGAATCTTTCATACCATATTATTAGGATCTCACTGACTAAAAATAGTTCTGATAAAAGGCCATATGATGGTTTCAGGCAATCTCCATTAGACAAATAGCAGGATCAAGATGTTCATGAGACATAGGGACAACCTAATTGATTCTGAGCAGAGCTGGGAAAGCATTCGTAGGTTAAATATAAATATTGTTACTCTGTGATATCTTAAAATCTTGAAAGAGTTAAAGACATTTTGTAACTTCCTGTGATGCTAAAATTCTGTTTGTACTTATCCTGATGAAGTAACTCTTCTATAAATGTTTCCTAGGGATTGGTGCTTTAAGGCAAAAGAAATAAGCAGTCAAAAGTCATATTTGAATATTTGAGGTTCATATTTGAACATGGTTGCCTTCGAACAGCTGAGTGTACATTTACTTTATGTAAAAAACTTTTGTTCAAGTATTTTAATGCAAATATTAGTTTGAATTTTATATTTTTTATCTTGGTACTTAATTTAAATGCTTTCTTTCAACCATAATTTAAATATTATTTGGATAATTCCAAGCCATTCAAATCTCTGCTATAAAGCATTCTTCCATTCTTCAATAAAAAAATAACGTAATTTGTCTAGAGTTTATTTTTGGGTTCAATTCTAGATTCTTTATTTTAATATTTTAATATCCAAGATTTTGTATAGGACAAATTTCTGTTTGTGCTATTTCTAATTTTAAAATATTTATGCACTTCTAAGGCATTTTAAATGGACTGCTAGATTTTCTTCTAGAAAACTTATTTTTCTCCAATCAATGCTGTATATAAGAAAACTCTGCATTTCCACATACTTACTAATTCTGTTGATAATTTGAAGGCTTAAATGTAGTTAAATTTGTTCTTAATTTCTTGAATTTGATTACTAGGATAATACCTATGCTTCAGTGATTGTTAATTGTAAGATTATTTTGAGTCAAAGTCATTATCTCCAGCAGGGCAATAAAAATACACCATCACAAAATAAAGCTTCCATAGAAGTCTAATTTCCAAGAAGGGACCCTGAAGACAGACTGGAGATTATTCCTAAAAGAAGTTTTTAAAGTACCAAAGAAAACATTATCTCCTTATCTCCACATTGGAGAAGGAAGAACTTAAATCTCATACTCTTATTCTGCAGTCTCTTCTCTGGTAACCTTCCTGAACTTCCCTGCTCCCAAATGTTCCCAGTGTTTGCTAAACTATTTAAAAATGTCATGAGAGACCATGAAGGTACTTTACTTATCCTTGCTAGGTCTCTCCTGTGTATATAGTAGATGTATATACTAGTAATAAAATTTATCCTAATTTTTTATCAATGACTTCTTTATGACCAGTCCGTGAAGAAGACAGAGGGACACAGTAATTTATTTTGTGCCCTGATACGTCCTATAGAGTCACATTTCTCCACTTAGTCTCTGCTAAGTTTTCATAGGATGCAACAGTCACCCTTTTCTTCTATGACTAACTGCATTCAGTTAATGGGAGGCTCTGGCAGCAGATGGAATAATGGACTGTTCGGCGACTTACCCAGGTGCCATTCTCCAGTTTACCATGTGTCCTATCTATCCTTGTAACTCATGAAGTCTACAATTCCCATTCCTAGATTCTCTGTATTGTCTACTTATTGTTTACTCACCTTCCCTCTTGCTTAAACAATTGTTAATATATGCCATTGTTTAAGCAATTGTTAATATATGAGAGCACAAAGTTGTCATGCAACTTGTTTGTTTAACAACAAACAAGTCACCTCATCAAAGAAAATATCCTTGTGCCCAAGTGGAAATTAAAGACAACTACTGACTATGGAGTCATTGTTATTTCAGATGCAAACAATTTGAAGGGGTAAGTAGTATAAGTTTTCATGTCACACCCTGTAGATCTCAGGGCTTACTCCTGACTCTGCACTCAGGATCACTCCTGGAAGTAATTGGAGCATCATAGAGGGCTCATGGGATCAATAAGTCATATGCTAACACTCCTATAAATTAAAGATTTTTCTCCAGCTGGGGTCATGGGTCAACCTTTTCCTTCTGTTCTATTCTGCATCTTTCGTTACCTGTTTCTAAAAGCAGTTTCTCAAAAGATCAATAGCACAGGAATCCCCATCTTCTAAGAAGTTCCGCTTCTAAGACTCTTGACATTTGGTACCAGGGCTGAGGTAAAGGGCAGCCTTTACAGATGTTTTGAGACTCTTGCTTAAGAATCCAGACAGAAGGCATAGGTTAAGAATTGATAGTTATGGCATGCTGTAAGACTGTGTTTTTAAAATTTTCACTCTGGTGATATGAACAAACAGTAGGAGACTAAAACCCAAGGATAGTCGAAACAAAGACTGGCCCACTGTTGGAAGCTTGCTACAAAGGGGGCAGGGGACAGGGAGGCAGTCAGATAGAGAAGTCCACTGTGACAGTGATAGCTAGAAATGACCACTCTAGAGAAGAACTGAGTGCTGGAAGTAGACATAAAATGGGTTAACACAATAACCATTCAGTACCTGTATTGTAAACCAATGACCAGATGTCAGATATATCCTCTAACTAGTGAGGTCTATAGTTCCCATTCACAGATCCTCTATATTGTCTACTCACTGTCTACGTACTGGAGATAAAGAAAGGAGAGAAAGACAAAGAGAGACAAAGAATGAAGAAAAAGTGCCTGTCACAGAGAGGCTAGGTGGGGTGGTAGTGTGAGGGAGAGGGAAACTCGGGACATTGTTGGTGGAAAATGTACACCACTCAAGGGCGGGGTGTTGGAATATTGTATGAATGAAATCCAATCATGAACATGTAACTCACACTGTGTTGCAGGACACCTAAAAGCCTAGGCCTCTGCATCTGCCCTGGATTGTCTCCTGCAGGTCACTTCGTAGATAGAGGGGTAGTCTGAATGTGGCAGTCTTATCTGACCATGTATGTTGTACTGGCTAGTATAATTATTCTCTCATGCTACCACAATCATCGTAGGACTAGCTAGATCTTACCAGCATATTTGCCTGGCCACGTTGGATCTCTAAGTAATTAGACCAGAGAGAAATGGTGTTTGCCTCCAAGCAAGCAAGCATGGCTCCCTGATAACTCAAAGGAAACTAAAATACAAAACTACCATGAAGTAGACGAGACTCTTGTGAAGGCTTGGAGAAATATTTAACTGGCATTAGTATTAGTCTTTGGTACAGAGACATGCCATCTCAGAAACCCCCTTCTCTACCCTATAAAGGCAATTCCAGGCAGATCTTGGCTCAAGATACTAGGTGAGGTGCTGGGAGAAATTACCTGAGGGCATTTGATCCTTCCTGCCAGGGAAGTTACATTTAGCTCATAGCTTCGCCCAGCTCTGCTAGGAGGCTTTGAATTAGCTCTGGGTCCTTGTAAACAACCAGATGGTCTCCTGAAGTTGCTACATTCTATAGAGCTATTTTCCTGTTTTCATCTCTAGATAGCCCAGACCAGAACGGGCTGGGCTGGGGAGTTTGGGTGGATATCTAGCTATAAAATAAGTTGTAAGAAGAAAGAATCTCTCTCTTTTTTCCCTTTTGCCATTTCGGCTCCCTTGGCGTTTTGCTTCTCCATCCTCTCCATTCTCTGTTGGGCCTCAACACTTGGTGGCAGCCATCTTGGCCTACACCTGGCTGGGGCCTAGCTGGGAACCCAGACTCGGAGGTTTTCCCTGCTCTTGGATCGTATATTGGAACCTGTGATAGTAAAGCCCTTTTTAAAACTGCATCGGATTCCTGAGTCTTCATCCATTCCCCGCCGGCTTCTGAGGTAGAAGGGAACTCACTTCCCGGCACTGTCGGGGACCCCGGCGGTGCTCCCCCGACAACACTGATTCGATTTACAAGAAAGTGATAAAAAAAAGAAATCTCACTGCTGGCTAAAAAAATAGCTTGGGAAAGATGAGGCGAGACTATGCTAAATGGGATGGGAAACAACTCTTACATTTGAGATGAATGAAGACAAGTGTGAGAATTGTGGCATGGTGCTGGCAGAGCAGATTCTTAAACTTTTTCCACTTTTGACCTCTTTTCAACTGAGCAGAGTAACAAGAGAGAGCGCTTCTAGAAACACCTCACATCGATTACATAGCAAATTCTGAATGAATTTGGTCATGTTCATCCAGAATTATGTCACCCAACTTTTTGTGTCCTGCACATTTAGTTATGTAATCTTCCATGGGCTCAGACCACCCCCTCCCCATTTAAAAAGACAGATTCTAGAATACTGCAGGTTCATTTAAAGTGCAAGCAATAGTTCATCTCTAATGGTCTGCAGTGTGAAATAGTGTTAGGATAAGGCACTCTTCATTTCTCATAGTGATCCCCTGTTTCCTACAGTTAGGGGCAGGCAAAGCTATATACTAAGTACACCAGGTCATTATTAAATCAACATTCAAAGTTCTATTATGGTCACTGAAGGTTAAAGAATAATAAATTGTCATCTTTAGTTTCCTATGCCAAGGTCAGGACCCTGATAGGAAAGGGTTAGGATTTTGACACTAGAATGGGACTAAGGGAAGACACACTTACACTTGAATTTTCTCGATACTCTATTACACTCTGTGTAAGCGACATTCATTTTTGTTGCAAAATAAAGCTTTTGTCCCTTGCTAAAGTACCAGACAGATGCTTCAAATGAGGCAGGAGACAGCTCAATGCTTCTGTGCTTTGGGATATCCTTACCTCCCCTCTGGCTATTAGATTCATAAATACGATCAAATCTTAGGATTACTTGACTCTGCTAAGGGATAAAAGTGAATATAACCACAGGAGCTTCAGGACCTGAATAATATGATGTGAGGAAACAAGTGCTTATTTTTAGGAGTAGGTTCTGACAGTACAGGATCAAGGAGGTTAAAATATATAATTGGGTGGCAGAGATTTTGCTAATAGGGGAACTACTGTGATGCAGGATTTAATACTCTGGCAAGGATCCGAGGAGAAGATTCTAATACACTGCTGTACTGGTTCTTGGAAGCCTGAAAAAAAAACTTTCAGTTGAAATATTGATACCAGTAATGCTATAGAAAATCATGAAGAAAAGATTATAGAGCTCCAAAAGTATGCCTTTAAAATCTAGTATGGTGAAAGGTGACATTGGTGGAGATTTTTAGTAGACTTTGGTGCAACCATTAAAGTAAAACACAAAGATATTGATTTATAAAGGCTGTGCACATGAAACTTATATTAAACTTGTGTACCTACAACAATTTTTGAGACAGCTCAGCTAACTTGATCTTTTTGGAGGACTCAGTACTTTGCATTCTATCTATAAAGGCAGTAAGAATATACGGAGGAAAGGGTATACCAGCATCATTTCTAAAACTAGGCAGTGCATGAAATACCAGCATTAGGACTTCATTTTACGAAGTGGTGTTTTTAAAGACTCAGTTATGATAACATGCCAGGAAAGTATTTAATTCTGTGACAGTACTTAATTCTCTGAATCAAGGTCGACCTGATTGTAATGGACAAGAAAAGCAGGAGGAAGGTCTAACCTAAATTTTTTCAACTGGCGATCACATGACTTCTCTAGGTCCCCAGGATATTTCATGGGGGCCTTAGGTGAAAATTGTGTAAACATAAAACCATGACAAAAGATAAGCCCCATATAGTAAGATGGCAGCATGAGGTGGGTCAACTTAAAACAAACATGGGGCTACAGACAGAAAAAGGTTGAGAGAGATAGATCTAAACTACAGAGATAGATGGTGATGGTTGACAGAACATGGTATTCTTAGATAGGAGGCGGTTAAAATATACCAAGAAAAGTAGTGCCGACGGCAAGGTCAGCTGCTCAGGAGAAAGCAGTCTTCTCCCCTCATTTCCAGGATATGCAGAGTTTGAGGCACAGACAATAAAAGTGAAGATGTAGTAACATTTCCACCAGTAGCAATTCTGGAAAAAGTGGCCATAATTTTTTACTTAAGTAATCATATAAAAGAGCAGGTAAAGACCATATTTTTTCAGTATTTTTGGAGATAGGGTCTGAGTTGATTCTTTTGTTGTTTTAGGGTATTTTTTTAGGTGGCAAGTGACATCATCATACCTGGCTATGCGCAGGATATATTTTAGGTTCGACATTTAGAAAATCACTCCTAGAAGGGCTCTGCAGAGGGGGTGGCATATATGGCCTCCAGTTCTAAGCTGTTTCAGCTGTGTTCAAAGCAAGAACTTTAGGTGTTATAGTATCATGCCAGTCCTACTATGTGGTGTCAGATAATGGAAAGAGTCTTGACATGACATTTCAGCATTGTTCATTTATGTGTAGAATCCTGCATAGTTTTGACTAATATTGTTTACAAATGTTTTAGCATTCATAACAGTACAAAGAACAGGGTAAAAATACTTTACCCCAAACAATATGATAGGAACAAGGAATCACTTGTATCACTTGTATCACTTGTCTTCCCATTGATAATCAATTTGCCCGAGCAGGCACCAGTAACATCTCCATACATCCTGTCACATACTAGTGTAGCCCAAGGGCATCTGTTCGCTCCAAAAAACATAAAGAGCCTCAAACCATTCCATCAGGTCATGGGAATGAGGTCTATAACTGTTACTGGCATTTGGCATATCAAATATGACACGGGTAGCTTGCCAGGTTCTGCCATGTGGGTGGGATACTCTTGTAGTCGCTTCTAACCTCAAGCATTTATTCATGAACTGCAAGGTTTTTCAAATACATGTTTTTCAAATATAATTAGATAAAATATAAATGTAAATCAAATCATACGAATAGAAGATAATTCATGCTAAAATCAATGCAAGATTTAGGATATAAAAATATAAAATAGACATACTATTATGAAATATTAAAAGTATTTTTTGACTTTAAAAAATATTGGAAACATGTAATATCCAGGTATTTTGAACAAAGGGGTAGAAAAATTTTAGCAATTTAAGGTTGATGGTTTGTAGCAATTGAAAAGCAATTTGTTCAATTCAGACATGACCTTTAGAGATGAATTTTAATTATTATAAAATATATTATTATGTTTTATACAGTAAAGCAAATGTTTTATAATTGAATAGATTTCTTAAATGAGTTTTAAAAGATATAATTTCCAGTTTTAATATTAAATTGATAATAAAAATTTATAAAAGCAAAGTCTTTGACATCAATTCAAATGTTTTTTAATTTAAAAAGCTAAACTTCAATATAACCATAGCACTTAAAAGCATTAAGAGAGAGATCGTTATCAATATAGGCTGAAGCCCCCTTTTTTGATTGCAGATTCAGTGAAATCTCTATAGTAATTATTCAATGAAATTCCATATAAGAATGGAAATAGCACAACAGCAAATAACGTTTTCATGATTCTTAAATTACATCATTTGTGGAGACACTGCATGATTTTCAGAAACATTCTTTCGTATTTGGGGATTTTATCAATGCTGAGTTTTACAGAGTCATATAAACTTTTTATTGGGTGGATAAGTATAGAAAGTAACCCTAGCAATCCCCAAAACTTTAGTTAATATTTTAACGGACTAAGATCAAATATGGTCAAAGTTCAAAGTTGACATGAACTTGACATCTTTTAAATTCTAATACTAGTTAAAATCTGTTTTCTTAGATATTAAATTGTGACAATTTCTCATTCTCACTTTTCTATTCTCAAAATAATTTAGCAAACTACCCAGGATTTACTTCAAGGTTCTACCATTGAATTTATTATCTCTCAGATCTTATATAGGACTATACTTAAAACATCAACTGAGTAACCATACTTTTGAATTAGTCTCTATAGATAATTCCTCTTACTAAATTGCAGATTTATTTATCTAATCCTACTTGATATTTCCCCTTGAATACCTAAATGATCTCAATGACAATACTGCCAGACTCTGTTTGTAAGAAGGATCCTCAAACCTTCTCAAACCTTTTAACTATCTCACTTGAATCATCCTGCTATTTTCTCAGAATGTAAATCTAGGGTAATCTTAGGGTGTCACCTGGAATTATTTCTCACCCATATCCAGTCTATTAGAAATGCATGGGTGATCTCACTTCACAATGTATCCAAGAACAAATAGTGGAGGCCAGGCATCAAAAAGAGTACTAAAATTCGAAAATTTTGATGTGAGGCATGGTAGTCACAGATTATTTCCATGTATAATGAGCAGTTAAACATTTAAAATTCATTACCTTAAAACAAGAAAAACAGCAGACAACACTTTAACCAAGAAATTTAGTGCTCGATACAGAAAATTATCATTTGTCTCTTTCACCAGATGCACAAAAAATATCATTTCCATAGCACTCTTGACAAAAATGCACAAAACTGAATTTATCCTGATGCAAACTGAATAAACCCTATTTACCCACACCTGACACACTCTTTAGATGTGTGAAACAATAAAAGACTAAGGCAAATAACAAGATGAGAGAAGACCACGGAAAGATGACAACTGAATATAGCATAGACTTGAAACCTTGACCTGGATGGAAGTCATTACAAGGAAAATGGTAAAACAGAAAGCTTTAAAAATTAGTTTTTGAAAACCCACAAATTGGGTTTGGTGGAAATCCCAAAAAATCCAATTTGAATTTTTTTACCATTTTTTTGAAATCTAAAGCATTTCAAAATAAAACTTATACAAAATGTACTATTTCAAGAATAAATCACTTATCTCCTCTAGCATCATGAAATTTAAGTCATTCCCTTGCTATTTTGTAAACATCATGTAAACATATAAGGTATAAACTATTTGATACATGTCTTCTCACATCATTTTGTGTTATGAAACATCTAAAACTGACTCCATTAACAATGTCAAGTATTCTAAATAGTACTAAATTATTATAATCACATTATAGACTTTCTATTTCTATGAAATTGCAATGTGGGGCATTTTGATCAGTATCTACCCAATTTTTGCACAACTCTTCTCATAAATACCATTCCACTTTTCCTTTCTCTGTGCCTTGCTTATTTCACTAAGATGTCACCCAGGTTTGCCTTTTTTGAAAATAGAATTTCCTTTTGTAGTACTGCATAATATTCCATGTTTAAGAATGTACTAAATATTTCCTTTTTAGTACTGCATAATATCCCATATCTAAGAATATACTAAATAATTCCTTTTTAGTACTGCATAATATTCCATATTTAAGAATGTACTATTTATTTAAGTATACACACACATACATACATATCCCTAACGACTATAGAGGGATCCTACATCAAACAATATTTTACATCCTATGATAGTTCTGTTTGAGATGGTATGAGGGTGATATCTCTATTTGAATTTGATTAGTGTTTCCCTGATGATCAGCGATTACTTTTCTTACAGGTGTTGGCCTTTTGTAAGATGCCCAAGTTTACCTCTTCAATTTAACACAATATTTCAAGTACTAGGAAGAATAACACCAAAAAATTCAGATAGTCTCTTTACTATTGGCACAGTTCTATATCCAAAAATCTCTAAAATTTCCCCCAAAAAACACTGGTGAACTAATAAATTCAATAAAGTTGCTAGATACAAAATTTATAGAAACAAATCCATTAGATGTCTTTACACCAAAAGTAAATCATCCCTAAAAAGGAAAGAAAGCACATTATTCAACTTAGGACAGCAACAAAAAGAATAAAAAAAAAACATAATCTAAGAACATAAAAAAATTTTCTCCAGGAACTATTAACAATGAAAGAAACAAAAGACAGCACACATTAAATGGAAAATATATCACATTTGTAAATGGGAAGAATATTGTCACAATATCCACTCTACCCAAAACCATTTACAGATGCTTCCTAATACCTTCCAAATTTCTAGTTGCAATTTTTATTACAGAAATAGAAACACACATACGCTTCTAAAAAGCACACAGAAGAAAATACAGAGTTCCAACTTTCAGAGACAGACTCCCCAATAGACTCTTCACCACAGGACACTGCCAGGGAAAAAATTAATTTACTGGAGACAAATTTAAAATTACAGAGGGTCCCCAGCATGAAAAGGGTCCCTACAACATTGTGATACTTACCTCCAAAAGCTTAACCAGGCAACACCAAAAAACAGAAAGCCCCGTGCCAGCCTGCAAAGGGAAAAGGAAATATATATATATATATATATATATATTATACATATATTTATATATAATTACATATATATGTAATTATATATAAATAATGTAGCAAATTGGTAAACAACGGGAAGACAAGTGATATAGCGATATAATTAAATAATAAAATGAATCTACTAGAGTCTTACCAGCATTTGATTTGTGTGGAAGTAATACTCTTTCATGAAAGAGAAGGAAAATATCATCTGCAGTTCATCTGCCTTATGAACTCACTGAAGATGCAGAGGGAAGCAAATGGATAAACCATAGTCAAGCTCACACGACAGGGGCATTAAGCACACATAAAGACAGTTCTTGAACTCTTCCCCTCCCCCACTCCTCCATCTTGGGAAAGGTCTTGGTGCGGTGGTTCCTTTTAGCTAGCCGTCATGCCTATCTATAGATAACGTCAAGGCATGCCAAAAAGTAAGCAAACAATCATATTCGAACAGTTAGATCAAGCATCAGAACTAGACATGGCAGACAGTTTGAAATGAGAATGGAATCTAAAATAACTATGTCTAATAAATATGCGACGGGACCTTAGGCATGAAGTTGGCAGCATTCAGAAACAGATAAGCAATAGAAGCAGAGAAATGGAAATTTTTTTATTAACCGAAAAAGAAATGCTAGACATAAAAACTATTTTAACAGCAGTGAAGACTGGCTATAATGTGCTCATTAGCAATATTAGACCTGACTGAAGAAAGAAGCTCTGTGCTAGAGGATGTAGCAGTAGAAACTAGGGTTAGGACAAGGAAAAAGAACAAAGATCACAGGAGGAAATCAGAAAAACCCTCTGGGTGTGGAACAATTATAAAATGCCATTTTCACATAACATCCTCTGACAATGTTCTATTTTTCTCTGAGGATAAGCTCAGTCTTACAAGGGGTCTAGGAAGCCCTACCTGGACCCATATTCTGGGCTTATCTTTGCTATAAATTAATTCCACACCCTTCACTCCAATTACACTGATTGGCTTATCCTGGATCAATTCTAGTTTCAGAGGCAAAGATTCTTGGGCTTTTCTGAAGTGCTTCTCACCAAATATCTGTGGATTCCTTTTATGTTTTTTGCTCAGACTCACCTTCTTTGTCTACGTTATATAAAAAGTGTATCCCTCTCCCTTTCACTCTCCAATTCCCAATACCATTTTATTTGTATCCATAGCAGTATCAAATAACAAATATGGATATTCTTTTATTTGCTTTCTACTAGACTATAAGGTCATTTCCAGAAGCAGATATTGGCTTTCTTTATTCCCGTACTATGTCTGCAGTACTATAAAAAATGCTTGGCAAACAATCCTACAAATACTTGCTACAGGAATGAGAGCAAAATCTGTGGTACTTATGTGACTAATCCTTCTCATTCTTTCCATCAACCTCCTGGCAATTGCCATGATGATTATCCACTTATCTAACTCTGTTTCAAAAAATAGCATGGTACTGTAAATTTTACTAAAATATTTGGTCCACCAGGTCGGCTGTATGCAAGGCAAATGCTCTCCCGCTGTGCTATTGCTCTGGCCTCAGCATAAACACTTCTAATTAAAAGGGGGATGCGAAGATACTTTCAAAAAGAACAATTTTTATCTAGAAGCAATAGGATTGGGGCCACAGCAATTGTATAGTTGGTAGGACACTCTCCTTGCATGCAGCCAACCTGGAGTTGATCCTCGGGATCCTATTTGGTCCCTGCAACAGTGCTAGGAGTAATTTCTGAATGCAGAACCAGGAATAACCCCTGAGCATGGCCAGGTATGGACCAAAAACAAAATAAAGAAAATTACTTAAAAATTAACATTAAAATCATTAGGTTGAACCTCTATGGAAAATTGTACAAATATATCTCAAAAATTATAAATAGAAAAAATTATGACTAGGAGGCCAGAGACACCATACACTGGGGAAGGCATTTTTTCTTGTAGGCGTCAACACAAATTTGATCCCTGGCACCCTGTATGCTTCACCAAGCCCTGCCAGAAGTAACTCCTGGTGCACAGCTGGAGGTAAGCCCTGAGCATCACTGGATATAGCCAAAAAAATTATTAATAGAGAATAGAGTTTCCATCACTATCACTATCACTATCTTCCTGTTGATCATCTATTTGCTAGAGCGGGCACCAGTAATATCTCCATATGTCCTGTCTCGTGCTAGTAGAACCCAAAGGCATCTGCTTGCTCCAGGAACATAAAGAACCTCAAACCATTATATTAGGCTATGGGAATGACCTAATATAAATATTACTGGTATTTGGCATATCAAATACGACATGAGCAGCCTGCCAGGCTTGCCGTGCTGGTGGCATACTCTTGTAGTCACCTCTGAATAAAGCATTTATTGGTGAACCACGCAGCTACTAGCGGCCACGCTAGCCAGGCTCTAATAGTCTGGTCTGCTGGGTGGAGTTGTGATAAGAGAGGAAATCCGGATGTGGAAGATGGTGGTCCCCATGGAGTCATGGGGGTCGTCTGGCTTGTTGTGAGGCTCTGCTGGGGTGGCAGGCCAGGGCTAGAACCCACCATGCCTCGTGGCGCCTCATGAGTGGCTGGGCACAGGGAGCAGGAGCAGCTCTGTCCCATGTCGGAGAGTCTCTGGTTCAGCATACCTGGGTTGGATTGAAAAAAACGCAGGGTGCGTGTGGATGATCCGGGCTAGATAGTCTGGTCTGCTGGGTGGAGTTGTGATGAGAGGGAGTCCAGATGTGGAAGATGGCGGCCCCCTGGAGTCGGGGGCCGTATGGCTTGTTGTGAGGTTCTGCTGGTGTGGCAGGCCAGGGCTAGAACCCGCCATGCCTCCCAGGCGCCTCATGAGCAGCTGGGCATAGGGAAACCAGTAATTCACTAAGAACAAAACATATTAATTACAAAGATATTTGCACTCTTTACTTTCACTGCAGTGCCATTCACAAAAGTCAACATTTGGCAACAACCGCAAGTGCCCAAGGACAGATGTGTAGACAAAAATTATGGCAGGAGGTGAAGAGATAGGACAGTGATTAAGGAGCTTGCCTTGCATGCCGCTGATCCAGTTCAATCCCTAGAACCTATTATGGTCTACCAGGAGTGGTCCCTGATGACAGAAGTAGGAGTAAGCCCTGAGCACAGCCAAGCACAGAGGGGGAAAAATTAGAAAGGAAAAAGAGGGGGAAAGGGAGAAACTGTGGAATTGTAGCAAGGACAGAGAAAAAAAAATAAAATAAAATATTTGGTCCATGTAGAAAGATAAAATTGCCAAGCCCATACACAAGAAAGCACACCTGCCCTGAAAATGCCAGTATGTGCACTGCAAGTCTATGCTTCTTACCTGAATTTCTTCATTAGTTTTAATTATTTGTGGCCATTTTGTTTCTTCCCACCTCACTTGTCAAGTACTCAAGTCTGCTTTTTTGCTGTTTTTTTGTGTTCCTTACTAATTTATCTACATCTTAATGCTTTTTTCAGAGTAATTTTACAGAAGATCGTGCTCTCTGTACTACTGACTCTGCAGTTAAGCATGCTATGCAAAGTAGGTATATAACAAGAAAGTCTGCTGCCGAAGAGGAATCGGAAAGAAAGCTACCCAAAATAAATGACTTACTTTCCTATAAGAGGTAAGACCGGCATTACAAGTAATTCTGAGGATGTCCATGATACTGAATTTCTCTGCAGCACCAAAGTGCAGATATGGGTATAACAGCTTTATCTTCCCAATGAGTAGCGTTGCCTGAATTACTGTCTCTGCAGACGATGACATTCCTTAACTGTGACTGTGATGGCACTGACCTTCAGAAGTTATTATGGTGTGATCCTGGAATAGATCAGCTTTGTGAAGAAAGCTGCGTGCTTTGAAAATAAGATACCATTTTCTGCAGATAAACACATCTTTAATTGAAGTCAAACAAGTCTATTCTATTGAGCAAATAATCCTTTTTAAAATTAATCCTTACTTAAAATTAAGTAAGTAGCCTTTAGGACTAGCTTATTCGCCCATTTTAGATATTGTTTCCCTTCACAATGGTAAGGTATTTCTTGTAATTCTATTTGAACTACAGCTCAATCCAGAGATGGAGGTATAGAAGCTTTTCTAAAGACATTAATAGACTATTGAGATTACAAATCACTCATTAGAAAACTCTGCACAGCAGGTATTATCTTTTGTGAACCCTAATGTGGGATTGTTCTGTTCAGGAAGATAAAATCTCTGGACATACAAAAAAGAAATACACACACAAAGCTTTTAAAGTTGTATGCAGAGTTGATAACAATAACACACAGCCCCAGGAGATCCAGACTTAAATTTAGAATATTGCTTTCATTGCACTATGAGCTATATTTTTTTTTGCTAAGATATATTCAACAACTAACTGTTACAGTCAAGCACAAGTTAAAAGGAATGTAGGATGCTTCTTTGTATAGCAATATTAAAGTGGGGCGCGTGCAGTAATCATATTGCTTTTCCTAATGATGCCATAGAGAAATGGAAAAAGAATAAGAATAAAAGTGAATAAAACCTTGAGATATGCCACATAAATATCCTAGTTTAAAATGATTTCAGGTAGAAGCATTTTCCTAATAATCTTTGCTTCCCAAACTATTTTATCTTCCATAAAAAGTCTAGTCAGTCTAGCTCAATTTAACAATTGCATCTCAAAATTACTTGAAAGCAAGGTAACAGTTATTTACATTAATAATTAATAAAATGTTTACCTAGAGAGTTGCATTTAAATGATACAATTGACTATGCAGTGAATAAGTCGGATATTTGTTAGATTGAGATATTTTAAATAGAAGTTTCTGAAAGATTTTATTTCCGAATAATTCATAAGAGTTGACTTTAAAAAGTTACTATACTACTTTTCTTTTTTTTTTTTTTTTTTTTTGGGTCACACCGGCCGCGCTCAGGGGTTACTCCTGGCTCTACACTCAGGAATCACTCCTGGCAGTGCCTCGGGGACCATATGGGATGCCGGGATTGAACCCTGGCCGGCAGAGCCCGCCGCTGCAAGGCAAATGCCCTACCGCTGGGCTATCGCTCCGCCCCTTCTTTTTTTTTATAAAAAGAAAATATACACATTTCCTTAATTTTCTTTGTATTTGTGATTTTAAAAGTTACTTCAGAAAAGATGATTATCAAGGTCTAATATGCCTACAGTTACCTGAGTATATACTGCTCTTCACCTTCTCTTTGGAAAAATCCCCTTTGACACACAAATCAGGTGTTCTTGGGTTGGGTTGTGGGTAGAAAATATATGTAAGGCTCCTGACAGAACCTACTGATTTGCAATACCATAGTAGATATAATTTACATTAGGAAAGAATTTATATAGCAAGGGGATAAAACAAATCAGTATAAATCCTAATCCACCACTATTAAGCAAGGTTTAATAAATCCATTAGTTTCCTAATAACCATCCCTCACTCAAACCTTTTCTCCAAATGATTAAAATGTTATTCTACTACTGGCAGCTCTGAGATCTCAGTGGTTAACACACAAAGGGCCTAACATATAAAAAGCATTCATCAAGTATGCCTCCCTATTATTTTGTTCTAAAGAACACAATGAAATTAGGTATAAGCCAGTCACAGGTAAAATACATTAACTTCTCATAAGCATATTTGCATATTTTATTTTCTACTTAAGACCTCCGCGAAATTTAGGAACATGTTTTTTTTTAAGTAGCCATTATCTTAACTTAGAAACTTTCAATTTTTAAAAAGGTAGCAAATTATCTTAACTTTTTATACCATCATGAATGAAAAAGTCATAACTTACTGTAAAAATAGGTATCTCCGGGCCGGAGCGATAGCCCAGCGGATAGGGCATTTGCCTTGCACGCAGCCGGCCTGTGCCGCCCGGGGTTTGATTTCCGGCATCCCATATGGTCCCCCGAGCACCGCCAGGAGTAATTCCTGAGTACGGAGCCAGGAGAAACCCCTGAGCATCGCGGGTGTGACCCAAAAAAAGCAAAAAATAAATAAATATATAAATAAATAAATAAATAAATAAATAGATAAATAAATAAATAGGTATCTCTACTTCTATGATGCTGAAACATTGTAGCCAAGTAAAGTGAGGAAAAATAGGAAAAATAAAGTGTTGTTACGGCTGGCACTCAAAGAACTGGATTATACACACTGAATAATAAATACCAACAATGTATGGACCCCCAAGTACTTGTCAGGACTTATCCCAGAGTAATAAGAAGCAGGGAAGTTACCCAGGGTACCATCAGATGTGACACAAAATATAAAATTTTGCTCTTAAGCTTGATGCCAGATCACATTTTCCTAGTAGCTCTCAGACTGTAAGTGAAGATCACAGTTTAAGACACTATTTTTTTCTCAACTTTGGTCAGAATCAGAAAGAAACCAGAGTGAAGTGATATCGCTTATTTCTTTATGAGAATCATACATGTGCAAGCTGGAGAGAGGGTGCAGAGTTTATGGTATTTGCCTTGTACATGGTTAACTTTGGTGGGATCGCTGACATACAGTCCTGAGAAATGCCAGGAGTGGTTTCTACGGACTCAGCTGAAAGTAAGGCAGGAACATCACAGTGTGCAAAAACTTCCTACACCTAAAGCCTCATACTTAATCAAACCATACTCTACCCAAACTAAATAGAGCAACTGGTGTCTAAGTTAGTAGTAGGTCTATAAGTGAAGCTATTGATAACAAAGCATATGCCACTGACACTCTATTTTGGAGAGGTAAATAAAAATGTTAAGATGGCCCTCACTACTTTTATACTTCTTCTTTGTGTTGTGACCAAATGAATGGGAAAAAGTACTGTGTGCTTCACTCATATTGATGAATCAAGGTTACTTGGTAATAATATATATAATATGTATAATAAACATAATATATAATATACATAATATTATATATATATGTTTTTTGGTCATTTGGCTTAAGACCAAAAAGGCATCAAAAAAGGCATCGAAAATCAGATGGGCTGCACATGTAATGCGATTTGGAGACGACCGCTGGACTAGAGCCGTTACCGACTGGATAGCACAGGACCTCAACAGATCACGTGGCCGCGCACCTACAAGATGGTCAGACTTCTTCGTTAAGACCCTGAACGAACAGTTTGAGGCTCTTCATATTCCTGAAGCAAGCAGATGCCATTGGTCCCATTGGGCTACACTGGCACATGATAGGGTCAAATGGAAACGTTACTGGCGCCTGCTCAAGCAAATTGACGAATAACGGGATGTCAAGTGATCAAGTGATCAAGTGATACATATGTTTTTATATATATTTTGAACTATATAAACTATATACATAATTTTTAATTTCATACCAGTTTAAATGAACCAGTAGTACTATAGTTACTAAAAAAACACAGAATTCCTTATTTCCAACTCCTTATTAAGGTCATTCTTTAATGACCCACTCCTTCCTTTGGGGTTTAAAGGTGTAATCAAAAAAAGGTCTGTTTTTTTATCAGTTGGCATATCCATTAATTGTTTCTACAAATTCTTCTCTCTATATATAATATTCTCTTTATATAGAGAGAAATTTGTTGAAGAAGTCAAGTTGCTGCAATTTCCCACAGTCTGAGTCTTCCCCAAAACATCTGTAAGAACCTGTGATATTATTCTCCAAGGGTTCTATTTTCCTTACAAATTGAATCTAGAGGCTGGTGAAACTGGATCTAAAGTCTGATTAAATATAAGATTTATTGATTGCTTTTAGTGTTATAATAACACTTTATAATGTTTTAGCTTATTAATGTACTTTTTAGTAGAAGTGACTTTATGTGGTCTGAATTCTACTATAGTAAAACTATTTACTGAGCCTTTACCATGAAACATTATATAATTTTATTAACAACTCTATACCAAGTCATTATCATTCTAAGTTTATAAGAAATGTAAAACTCTGACAACCTGAATGGATTATATAAGGTGACACAATTGTTAATGGGGATCATGATCACTGATTTGTCTGATGCTAAAACACACACATTAACCAATTATTAATGGTTACTATGATGACTGTTTAATTAATAACATTTTTATTCTGTTGTACTTATCAACTGAGCTGAGTCAATTAGTCAGAACCCTGGTGGCAGTTAGAAAAGTACGTGGCACATAAATGATTAAGACATTATGCACTCTTATTTGACACATGCCATCTAATTATATATGTGCACATGTGTGTAATAGGAAAGGCATGCTGTGGAGAATAAAAATTTTAGCTGGTGTTATTACATGAGTTGTTTAACTCCAGACTAATCAATACTAGATCAATACTAGAAATCCCTTAGTGATTGGATATGCCCCTGAGAGGCAACTCTCACAATACTCTCCCAGGATAAGCTTTGAAATCCAATTAAAAGGTTTTTAAACTCTAATTTTACATCTAAACTACAGTGCATATTTTCAATGCCAGACATTGTATGACTATTAGAATGCAGTGGGGTTGTTTTTTTCTCAATTTTAAAATTTGGGGAAGCTTGGGGTCCGCGGAGACGCAAGAATTACACACCTGTGGGGGGAGTCGAGGCGTTTCCCGGGAACTCAGGGCGCACGGGTCGGGTCAGTCCGGGCTGGAACCAAGGCACTTTGGCCTTGTTCCCGTTGATGGAGTTTCCGCTCTTCCCTGGGGCAGCTTAGGGTCCAGCGGAGACCCAAGAATTACTCACACACCTGGGGAGTCGAGGCGTTTCCGGGAACTCAGGGCGCACGGTCGGGGGCCGATGATGATGGAGTAAGGGAAAGCCTCTTCAACAAGTGGTGTTGGGAAAACTGGGCAGCAACGTGTAAAAATGAATTTGGACCTGTGTCTAACACCATGCACAAAAATCAGATCAAAATGGACTAAAGATCTCAATATCAGACTTGAATCCATAAAGTACATTGAAGAAAATATAGGAAAAACCCTCCACGACATTGAAGCTAAAGGCATCTTCAAAGGTGAAACATCAGTAACAAAGCAACTAGAAGAAAAGATAAACATATGGGACTACATGAAACTGAAAAGCTTCTGCACCTCAAAAGAAACAGTGACTAAGATACAAAAGCAGTCCACAGAATGGGAAAGAATATTCACCCAATACCCATCTGATAAGGGGTTAATATCCAGGATATATCAGGCACTGGTAGAACTTTACAAGAAGAAAACAAACAACCCCATCAAAAAATGGGGACAAGAAATGAACAGAAACTTCAGCAAGGGAAGAAATTCGAATGGCCAAAAACATATGAAAAAATGCTCATCATCACTAATCATCAGAGAGATGCAAATCAAAACAACAATGAGATACCACTTTACACCACAGAGACTGGCACATATTCAAAAGAGCAAGAACAACAAGTGCTGGCGTGGATGTGGGGAAAAGGGGACACTCATCCATTGTTGGTGGGAATGCCGGCTGGTACAGCCTTTCTGGAAAACAATATGGACTTTCCTCCAAAGACTAGAAATTGAACTCCCATTTGACCCAGCCATACCACTCCTGGGAATCTACTCTGGGAAACCAAAAATACGCGAGCGGAAACACCATCCCTACTTTTTATGTTCATAGCAGCATTATTCACAATAGCCAGAATCTGGAAGCAACCAGAGTGCCCGAAAATCGATGACTGGATAAAGAAGCTTTGGTACATCTACACAATGGAATACTATGCAGCTGTTAGGAAAAATGAAGTTATAAAATTTGCCTATAAATGGATGGACATGGAGAAGATTATGTTGAGTGAAATTAGCCAGAAGGAGAGAGACAGATACAGAATGACTGCATTTATTTGCATGGCATAAATATATATGTACATATTATGATACCAATATCCAAGGTCAAAAGTGAAACATATATCAGGAGGTCTTGTCAAAGGTGGAGATTATCACAAACGTGGGAGTCAGAGTTTAGGTAAGACAGAAAATGGAACAGGGGGCTAAACAATAGTCGAGGGTACTAATGCCAACCTAGAACTGAGCATTAAATAGAGGCAAAAGGATACAAATGACAACCTTTTAATGTATGTTCTGTAATCCATAGTCTGGAAGGGAAGGAAAAGAGAAAGAGAGAGAAAGGGAAAGAAATAAAGAACCTGCCATGGAGCAGGGCTGGGGGAAGGGGAGGGAACCCGGGGATGTTGGTGGTGGGAGATGGGCACTGGTGGAGGGACGGGTGCTGAAACACTGTATGACCAAAACCCAAACATGAACTTTTTAATTGTATATCTTTTTATTTGTATATCTCACGGTGGTATAATAAAATACTTAAAAAAAAAAAAATAAAATAAAATTTGGG
>JAJIBD010025678.1:0-42500 GCA_021461705.1 Cryptotis parvus
TCTCCATGATCATTTAATCTTTTTGATAAAGGTGCAACGAG
The DNA here is from genome assembly GCA_021461705.1 of Cryptotis parvus. Lineage (NCBI taxonomy): Eukaryota > Metazoa > Chordata > Mammalia > Eulipotyphla > Soricidae > Cryptotis > Cryptotis parvus. The sequence goes on from JAJIBD010025678.1 coordinate 42, forward strand.
TCTAAAATGGAGTAGTAAGGAAAGCCTCTTCAACAGTGGTGTTGGGAAAACTGGGCAGTGACATGTAAAAAAAATGAATTTTGGACCTGTGTCTAACACCATGCACAAAAATCAGATCAAAATGGATTAAAGATCTCAATATCAGACTTGAATCCATAAAGTACATTGAAGACAATATAGGAAAAACCCTCCACGACATTGAAGCTAAAGGCATCTTCAAAGGTGAAACATCACTAACAAAGCAACTAGAAGAAAAGATAAACATATGGGACTACATGAAACTAAAAAGCTTCTGCACCTCAAAAGAAACAGTGACTAAGATACAAAAGCAGTCCACAGAATGGGAAAGAATATTCACCCAATACCCATCTGATAAGGGGTTAATATCCAGGATATATCAGGCACTGGTAGAACTTTACAAGAAGAAAACAAACAACCCCATCAAAAAATGGGGAGAAGAAATGAACAGAAACTTCAGCAAGGAAGAAATTCGAATGGCCAAGAAACATATGAAAAAATGCTCATCATCACTAATCATTAGAGAGATGCAAATAAAAACAACAATGAGATACCACTTTACACCACAGAGACTGGCTCATATTCAAAAGAGCAAGAACAACAAGTGCTGGCGTGGATGTGGGGAAAAGGGGGCACTCATCCATTGTTGGTGGAATGTCGGCTGGTACAGTCTTTCTGGAAAACAATATGGACATCCCTCCAAAAACTAGAAATTGAACCCCATTTGACCCAGTCATACCACTCCTTGAAATCTACTCTGGGAAACCAAAAATATGCAGCAAAACACCATCCCTACTTTTATGTTCATAGCAGCATTATTCACAATAGCCAGAATCTGGAAGCAACCAGAGTGCCCAAAAATCGTTGACTAGATAAAGAAGCTTTGCTACATCTACACAATGGAATACTATGCAGCTGTTAGGAAAAATGAAGTTACAAAATTTGCCTATAAATGGATGGACATGGAGAAGATTATGTTTTGCGAAATTAGCCAGAAGGAGAGAGACAGATACAGAATGATTGCATTTATCTGCATAACATAAATATATATGTACATATTATGAACCGATATCCAAGGTCAAGTGAAACATATATCAGGAGGTCTTGCCAAAGGTGGAAATTATAACAATCATGTGGAAGTCAGAGGCTAGGTAAGACAGAAAATGGAACAGTGTGCTAACAATTGTCGAGGGTACTAATGCCAACCTAGAACTGAGCATTAAATACAGGCAAAAAGATACACATGACAACCCTTTAATGTATGTTCTGTAATCCATAGTCTGGAAGGGAAGGAAAAGAGAAAGAGAGAGAAAGGGAAAGAAATAAAGAACCTGCCATGGAGGAGGGCTGGGGAGGGGGGGAGGGAACCGGGGACGTTGGTGGTGGGAGATGGGCACTGGTGGCGGGATGGGTGCGGAACACTGTATGACTGAATTCCAAATATGAACATCTTTGTAATTGTATATCTCACTGTGGTATAATAAAATATAAATAAATACATAAATATATAAATAGACAAATAAAAACTTACCCCAAAAAAAGAAAAGACAGGTATAGATTTACTGCATTCATTAATTGGATATCAATATATACCAGTGTTCTACTAATTTGGGGAAATGGTAATGCCAGACTAGAACTCAGTTTTGAATATACACAAAGAGATTTACATGATAAAACCTAAATGTCTATAGCATAAACCACAATGTGAAGAGAAGAGAGAGAGAGAGAGGCAAACAGAGAGAGAGAGAAAGGAACAGTGCCTGCTATAGAGGCAGACTGGGGAAGATGGGAGGGAATGTGGGGACATTGGTGGTGAGAATGGGGCACTGGTGGAGGGATTGGTGCTGAAACACTGCATGACTAACACACAATTATGAACATCTGTTGGGTGACAGGCCCTACTGAGTCTTAGCCTCAAGCTACACTTAGCTTATGTGAAGAGCTGTTCCCTGCCTTGGGGAATCTTTGGATAAGACACAATGGGAGTAAAGGCAGAATTGGACTGATTTCATAATTTTATATGGCAGAAATATTTTTATCATGAATCTCGCTTGAACCAGATCAATATTCTGTTCTCACAGGTGGGACATACCTGTAGATATCCCAAGAGCAGTGGCCACATTGGATCAACCGTAATGTAATCAATTCTCCTAGTTCAGATATGTGCCTGAGCTTCTTTGCAAACTGGCAAGTCTCTGATTCTAAAGGTAATGCCAAAGTGAATTATTCTGATGAATTTTTTATCTTAGTGGGATCCAAAGTCTGGGATCTGCTAGCTCTATATTCATTTTAAAGAGTATTAATGCCATTTCCTACAAGTTATATTCTAACCTGCCTTCTGCTTCATAGATGTAGCCCTTCCTCCTCTGCTAAGGAGATTTTGCCTCAGGAAATCAACTCTGGCTTTTGTTAAACTTGAGCTGTAAAGGCCCACCTGAAGATTTACACTTCAAAAGGGTTGATTGCCTGTCTTCATCTCTAGATAGCCAAGTCCCTGATAAACTGGGTTGCAAGATTTTGGCAGGCTTCTGTCTATAAAATAAACTAGGAGAAGAAGAAGGGGACTTTTGCCATTTTGGATTCCCTTGGCCTTCAGCCTCTCTCCGTTCTCTCTGCTCTCTGTTGGACTTCAAAATATGGTGACAACCTTCTTGGCCTACACGTTGCGGTGACTCAGCTGGGAGCCCAGAGTCCAGAGTTTTGTTTTTTTTTTCTGTTCTTGAATTTTATATCAGAACCTGTTGTAGTAAAGCCTTTTAAAACTGGGCCGGATTCCTCAGTTTTCATCCATTCCTCGCTGGCTTTGGAGGTAAAAATAACTCATTTCCTGATTTCCTGGCATTGTTGGGGACTCCAGCAGTTCCCCAATGAACATCTTTTTAATTGTATATCTTACAGTGGTATAGTAAAAAATAAGCAAATAAAGTTAAACCAAAAAAAATGTATTTGGAAAATTATATCTTACTTTGTAAGTAAAGCTCTATGCAATAATAATGAATGCTACATGGCAAAATCCCAGCATAGAAATAGGAAGCTTATTGACAGTTCTTTTTTTTTAATTGCGGGAGTTTTTTAGGGGTTTATGTGCTTTCCTTGTATGAGATAGAGCCTGATCATTTTTGTGGAGGGCACAGCTGACTGTGCTTGGGACTTATTTTTGGCTCTGGGCTCAACTACCACTTCTTGTTGCTTTGGGGCACTCTTCTGGGAAGCAAATCCCAGTCAACTGTGTATAAAGCAAGCTCCCTACCCAATGCATTATTGCTTTGGCTCCCAGAAACCCTAATTTAATCCCCTGCAATGTAAATAGTCAGCCAGATTCTGCCTGGAGTGATTTCCATGTCCAGAAGAAAGGAGTGATCCCTGAGAACTACCATATATGATCCAAAACCCTCAAATACAAAAATATTTAAAAATGGAGGGAGGTAGGATTAAGATGCATGCCTATAACACAACTGACCCAAGTTCTATCTACAGATTCATATGTTATTTGCAAATCATGCATCATGTAAGCATCATGATGGTGGCAGAGTGATCTATAGCACTTAGAGATCACGTAGCACCACACACTGTACTCCTTGAATTGAATCATTGATTCTCTTGACAAAACTAGAAGTTGAGCTCCCTTTTGACCCAGCCATACCACTTCTGGGAATATACCCTGGGAAGCCAAAAACACACAGCAGAAATATCGTCCACACTTTTATTTTCATCATTGTATCACTGTCTTCCCATTCATCATTGATTTGCTTGAGTGGGCAACAGAAGCATCTCCATATGTCCTATCTCATGCTAGTAGAGACAGGACATTTTATTTTTATAGCAGTACAGTTTATATTCATAGCAGCACTATTCACAATAGCCAGAATCTGGAAACAACTGATATGCCTGAGAAATGATGACTGGATAAAGAAACTTTGGTACATCTACACAATGGAATACTATGCAGCTGTTAGGAAAAATGAAGTCATGAAATTTGCCTATAAATGGTTGGACATGGAAAGGATCATATTGAGTGAAATTAGTCAGAAGGAAAGAGAGAGATATAGAATGACTACATTTTATTTGCATTTCATAAATATATATACATATTGTGATACCAAAACCCAATGTCAGGCGAAACGTGGATCAGGAGGTCTTGCCACAGGTGGAAATTACCACAAACATGTGGGAGTCAGAGGTTAGGTAAGACAGAGAAGGGAACATGTGAGAATAAATGTCGAAGGGGCTCATACCAACCTAGAACTGAGCATTAAATACAGGCAGAAGAAATGCACATAATGTCCTCTAAGTGTATGTCTTGCAATCCACAATATGTAAGAGAAGGAAAAGAGAGAGATGGAGAGAGAAAAGAGTTAAAGAACCTGCCATAGAGACAGGCTATAGGAGGTGGGGGGGAATTGGGGACATTAGTTGTGGGAAATGGGCACTGGTGGAGGGTGGAACACTGTGTGACTGAAACCCCCAAACATGAACAGCATTGTAATTGTATATTTCACGGTGGTATAATAAAATATAAATAAAAAAATTACTGTGAATGACCCTGGGCCTAGTATCACTAATTGGGAGTTTGCCTCTTCAAATGAAAAGATCATGCAAATCAGTAATTTTATGTATATTTTGTGAGTATTTTCCCCAGTCATTAGGCTGTTTTTCTACTTTATGCAATTTCCTGTCCCACAGTGGTAGTAAATTCAGCAGATTCTTCTTTATGCCTTTGTGTATAGTAAGTGTATTTTAATATCAATCTTGTGCTTCTAGGTTCGAATATAATGGTTGATACATCATCAGCCCCTCAGTAAATGCCTGATATATTAGAAACCTACATAATGAGACCTGGAGGGATAGTATAGTGAGAAAGGTGCTTGAAAGGCAACAATACTGTCAATACAGGTTTAATCCCCATTTGCCAAGAGTGATCCCAGAATAGAGCTGGGAGTAAGACCTAAGCACTGCCATGTATGATACAAAAGCAATAAATAAAGAAACATGTATTTCAGTTTCCCCAAACTTACAAAAATGTACCTTATTTATTGTATTTAATTACACAAAATTATCATAATAATGCTGTGTTATTATTTATGTAACTATTCATTTTATATTATTATATCCATTAGAGTACATTTCATACTTTTATTATTAGATAATTCAGAATTATCACTATCACTATCACTATCTTTCTGTTAATCATCTATTTGCTAGAGTGCGCACCAGTAATATCTCCATATGTCCTGTCTCATGCTAGTAGAACCCAAAAGGCATCCGCTTGCTCCAGGAACATAGAGAGCCTCAAACCATTATATTAGGTCATGGGAATGACCTAATATAAATGTTACTGGTATTTGGCATATCAAGTACTACACGAGCAGCTTGCCAGGCTTGCTGTGCGGGTGGCATACTGTTGTAGTCACCTCTAAATAAAGCATTTATAGATGAACCCACGCAGCCGCGGGCTGTGAGAGTCTGGTCTGCTGGTGGAATTGTGACAAGAGGAAAGTTCGGATGTGGAAAATGGCGGGCTCCATGGAGTAGTGGAGGGTGGTCTGGCTTGTTGTGAGGCTCTGCTGAGGTGGCAGGCCAGGACTAGAACCTGCCATGCCTCCCGGGTGGCTCACAAGCAGCTGGGCACAGGGAGAGCAAGGGAGTAGCTCTGCCCCATGTCTGAGAGTCTCTGGTTCAGCTTAGCTGGGCCGGATTGAAAAGAAACTGCTGCAGAGTGGGTGGATGATCCGGGCTGTGATAGTCTGGTCTGCTGGGTGGAATTGTGACGAGAAGGATGTCCGGATGTGGAAAATGGCAGGCCCCATGGAGTCGTGGAGAGTGGTCTGGCTTGTGATGAAAATAATAAGTCCAATTCAGAAGTATATATGAATTAATTATATATGAATGAATATACAGATCCAATCTAACTGTTATCTTAGAAGCGTTTTAGTTTATAATCTTGAATTTTTTTTTTTTTTTTTTTTGCTTTTTGGGGCACACTTAGTGATGCTCAGGATTTACCTCCTGGTTCTGCACTCAGGAATTATTCCTGATGGTCCTTGGGGACCATATGAGATGGCAGGGATTGAACTCGGGTCAGCTGCATGGAAAGCAAATGCCCTAATTACTGCTATACTATAGCTCTGGACCCTAATCTTGAAATCCTTACTTCATATTTTTTATATGAATATAAATGTAAGATGGTAATCCCACATTACATACAAATAAGTTATGTTAATAAATTATTTATTGAACTCTTTCTTTTTTCTGTGTTATGAAGATAATTTCCAAAAGTTTCTTTTATGTCTGAATAAACTGAACTTGAAGACCAGAAATACAAAGGAATTTTATTGGTCAGATAACTATGTTGAATTTGTTTTGCTTAACCATGGAATATAAAGGTTTCAATTAGCTCACTGGCAGTAATAAAATTCTTTGTCAATATATTATAGCAATAGTCTAAGCATGGATTCACTTTAGTAAAGACACAAATCAGTAGTAATAATAAGGTCCTCTGATGGTTAAAAAAAATTAAAGTAAGCAAACTGAGCTGACAAGTGATTTGCTTATCAAATGGAGATTGAAAACAAGTTAAACAATCAGACAACTGATTACTGACACAAGTACTTGTCTCAAACATTCTTGATTATAAATGTTTGAATTGTAGATAATATTACTCATATTTTCTCATAGATAAAAGCTCAAAATATTTACTTTTAATAAATGGACAACTAAAAAACTTATTGGATTTTTTACATATGGGACTACATGAAACTAGAAAGCTTCTTCACCTCAAAAGAAGTGGTGACCAAGATATGAAGATAGTCGACAGTGTGGGAAAGAATATTCACCCAATACCCATATGATAAGTGGTTAAATGTCAGGATATATCAGGCACTGGTAGAACTTTTACAAGAAGAAAACACCTAACCTGATCCAAAAAAATGGGGAGAAGAAATGAACAGAAACTATCAAAAAGAAGAAATTCAAATGGTCAAAAGGCATATGAAAAATGATCATAATCACAAATCAAAACAATATCACCTTACATCACAGAGACTGGTACATATCCAAAAGAGCAAGAACAAAAAGTGCTGGCGTGAATTGAGGAAAAATGGATTATCGTCCATTGTTGATGGGAATGTTGACTGGTACAGCCATTTTGGAAAACAATATGGACATTCCTCAAAGAACTAGAAATTGACCCTCCCATTTGACCCAGCCACACCGCTGCTGGGAATATACCCTGGGAGGCCATACACACACAGTGGAAACGACATCTATACTTCTATGTTCATAGCAGCACTATTCACAATACCCAGAATTTCAAAACAACCAGAGTGCCTGAGAAGAGATAACTGGACAAAGAAATTACGGTATATCTGCACAATTAAATACTATGCAGCTGTTAGGAAAAAATAAGTAATGAAAATTGCCTATAAATGGATGTATATGGAGATGATCATGCTGAGTGAAACTAGTCAGATGGAAAAGGACAGATATAGAATGACTGCACTTATTTGTGGGATATAAAGACAAAAGTATGATACCAATTTCCAAGGTCAGGGAAAACATGGATCAGGAGATCCTGTCAGTTGGTGGAATCTACTACAAGTGTGTTGGAGTCAGAGTTTAGGTAAGACAGAGAAAGGAACAGTGTGCTCTTAATTATTGGAAATAATACCAACCAAGAACTGAGCATTGAATGTAGTAAAAGGGATGTAAAAAGATAACTTCTAAAAGTATGTATTATGTATTATAAGCCACAACATGTAAGAAAAGAAAAAGAGAGAGAGAGAGAAAGGGAGAGAGGGAGAGAGAAGAAGCAAAGTGCATGCCATAGAGGCAGGCTGGGGAGCAAGGGAATCAGGGGGGCATTGGTGGTGGGAAATGGACACTAGCGGAGAGATGGGTTCTGGAACTGTATGACTGAAACCCCAAAATGAACATCTTTGTAATTGTATATCTCACAATGATATAATAAAAATATTTTTTAAAAAATTGTATTCTTATGTATTGGATGATACTAAAAACCGAATTTCTAAATGAATTGATTTATAAATGGTGTCATGGCTTGATATGATACAAATGAAGTCTGTAGCCAAAGGTTCTGACATGCAGTAATTTACATGTACATTTCAAAATATCTCTAGAATGCTTACAAAATTGCCCTTGCCCTCTTTCTTCTTCAACCATTTCTGCAAAAGAAAAACAAACCAACCCCTGATTACCCAGATCTCAGTACTATATTTCTCCATATTCCGTTGATCACTTGATCACTTGAATCTGTTATTCATTGATTTGCTTTAGCCAGCACCAGTAACATTTCCATTGGACCCTATCAAGTGCCAATATAGCCCAAGAGCATCTGGTTGATTCAGGAATATGAAGAGCCGCAAACCGTTCCTTCAGGGTCTTGAGGAAGAAATCTGACCATCTTGTAGGTGGGCGGCCATGTGATCTTTTGACATCCCGTGGCATCCAGTTAGTAACGGCTCTAGTCCAGTGGTCATCTCCAAATCGCATTACATGTCCAGCCCATCTGATTTTCGATGCCTTGACAAATGAGACAGCGCCCCTGATTTTGGAATAGCAACGGAGGTCGGAACTCCGGATTCCTTCTCTCACTTGAGTGAGGCATGATATTCCAAGCGTTGCTCTTTTTGATTCTTCTCTGAGAGACCCGAATAGCATTCTTATCCTACTTTTGTAGGGCCCAGGTCTCTGAGGCATATGTTAATGCAGGGAGAATGGTGGAGTCGAAGAGATGTGTCCAGAGCCAGAGTTTCTTTGTCCTTTTAGCTATTTTTTCCATGCTTTTGAAGGCATTCCATGCCACTCTCTTCCCCCTGTGCAGCTCAGGTTTTAGGTTGTTCATCATGTTGACTTCTCAACCTAGGTACACATAATATTCTTTTATAGGAATATATATTCTATTTAGTGCATACAATATGAAATTATATGTAGATTGCAACGGAAACACTTAAGCTTCCATAGCAAATGATGTTAATGCTATTTTAATAAAATTGGGCATAAAATAGAAATTTTATGTAAATAAATATTACATTATAAAGAGATCAGTATTACTATATTTAATCTTATTTTAAGATTTTAATCACCTATAATAAAATGTTTAAATTCTTGAAAACTTCAGGTTATGGATAGTCAAGGAAATGTACTTTTTGTTCCACTTTAAAATGTAAATAAACAAATAAACATCAAAATAAACATCAAAATACAGAGAAGAAAAATATCTGATGACATTAATCATGCTCAGAGAATCAGTTCAGTATTAGTTTTCATTAAAATATACCAAAAGGTTCCAGAATAGTCTTCTCCATATAATTTGAACATAGTAAAGTGCTGCATGTTTATTTAAAGAGTTATTTGTTAGCAATTCTTAACATTTAAAAATCTTTAAAGGTAAGTTTAATAAATTTTATATACACATCACTATAAAACATAGATCATTCTACACTAATTATATTTACTGCCTAAAAGAATTTAAAGTTCTTACCTTTCATTATTATTCTTTCTTTGATTAACAATTTCTTAGTTTTTTCCATTCACCTAAGAAGTAAATTTATGCTACCATTTTTTATATTCTTATAAGTGGCTAATTTCATTATTCAAGAATAATGAAGTCTAAACAAAGACTCATTCATATCTGATTATTAGCTGCTTTCATTAAAAGTCTGCTATTTAAATAAAGATCATGACTCAACTACAGAAGAATAGAGAATTAATGTGAATGTGGTTAGTTTGATTTTTATACATTTGTATTTTATTCCTTTAGAATTCTTTTTGGAATAAAGTTAAAATAGATTTTGAGATTTGAGAAATATCTCTTACCAAAGCCAATTATAGATCTATTTACTTGAACCATTAAAATAGATAAGATTTTATAAATTAGAATATAATATATGCAGTAGATTTTATTCTATCACAATAAAGATTCACTTTATACAACTCAGTTAATTTATTTTAGTTGTATAAAGTTATATAAAGTTGAGTTATATATAGCTGTGATATTTCTACTAAATCACTATGTCAGTTTCATGTTTCTGTGACTGTGAAATACATATAACTATGCTATTAAAATGTGCACGATTCAGGTAAAACAAATACAATGACTGACATAAAAGTACTGAACACACCACACTATAGTGTTTTCAATTCTACATAGTTTTTGAGAATCACTACCTAACATGATGCTATCCTTTTGATAACTAGTAAACAGAAATATATCAAATACAAAGCCTCAAAATTAAGTTTATAGTTTGAAATTAAGATTCACACCAATCCCTTCAGTCTCATTAAGAGTATCAATATAACAAAATTAAAAATAGTATACTCTGTACTCAAAAGGAAAAAAATCAAAACATCTGATTTTAAAAAATAACTACCCAAAAAGAAATTTTGGAAAAAAAAAAACCTAAGAACTATTAATTTTTTTCTTTTATTGATTTAACCAGAATTTTCAATACCATATTTAAGAAAAGTGGTGGAATTGGGCAACTTTGTCTCATGGCTATAATATATGAAATTCTTTAGTTCCTCACCATTGAACATGAAGTTTGCTATGAGATCTTGATAATTGGTTTTGACTTTTACCCCATTTTATTGATGATTTTCATCATGACTGGGTGCTGTATAACAGAGTATTGCATTCATTAGAGAAAAACAGTGGTATTGCATCCATTAGAGAAAAAACTGGTGAAATATGCCAGATTTCACCAGTGGTATTGCATTCATTAGAGAAAAAACTGGTGAAATCTGGCATATAAAATTTTTTAGAAAGTGTGTATACATGAAATAAGAGGAAGCAGCTTAAAGAGAAGTTTAGTGGAGCAATAGCTAAAATGGCTTTGGAAAAAGAATATGAAAAAAGTAGATAATCAGAGAATCACTTGTATCACTTGTCTTCTGGTTCATCAATTTGCTCGAGCTGGCTCCAGTAACATTTCCATACGTCCTGTTGCAAGTAAGTGTAGCCCAAGGGCATCTTCTTGCTCCAGGAACAGGAAGAGCCTCAAACAATTCCTTCAGGACATGGGAATGAGGTCCATAATTGTTACTGGTTTTGGTATATCAAATAAAACAAGGGTAGCTTGCCATGTTCTGCCGTGTAGGTGGTATACTCTCAGAAGTCTCTCATCTCAAGCATTTACTGATAAAACTCAATGTGGAAAGATCAGGTTTTCTCTTGGGTGGAGCTCTAAGGACCAGTGGAGGATGGATGTTGAGAATGACTGACTTATTGGTGTGGGGGCTCCTCTGGCTTCTTGCTAGGCTCACTTGGATTATGGGCCACGGACAGAACCTGCCTAAAACTGTATAGAGTGTATAAATGTGAAAGATCCTGGGAAGGACCTGATCCTAACATCCAGTACTATCAAATCCCAGCTCCAAGTCTGGCCAACGTGGTCCCTCCCCTACATGTGTGAGCAAACCCTTGGAGCTATGTAAGCTATGTAAGAGCAAAGTAAGGAGAAGTTTATTGGAACAATAGCTAAATCACTGTCACTGTCTTCCCATTCATCATCCATTTGCTCCAAGCGGGCACCAGTAACATCTCCATATGTCCTGTCTCATGCTAGTAGAGTCCAAGGGCACCTGCTTGCTCCAGGAACATAAAGAGGCTAAAACCATTCCATCAGGTCATGGGAATGAGGTCTAAAATTGTTACTGGTATTTGGCATATCAAATACGACATGGGTAGCTTTGCCAGGCTCTGCCGTGATGGTAGTATACTCTTGTAGTCACCTCTAAATCCAGCATTTATATGGCTATTTATAATAGCTAAAATGACTTTGAAAAAAGAATATGAAAAAGTAGATAATCAGAGAATAATATAATAAATTAAATTATTATGAAAGTTTCTGAACAACATGTGACTATATTTTAGGAAATAAAAATGGACTTCCATCAAAGAGACATTGTAAATCATACTATATGACTATTAACTATTTCCTTTTTATGAAAGAAGTTTGATGAAAATCAAGAATATTGTTCATAATTGTGAAACTGGAGATCCTCAAGCAGGGTAAAGAATCATCAGCCTATCCCAGAGCTGCTAAGCGCTGTTAATTCCAAACACACTGTTAATTCCAAAATGCAATAATGTGCAAAATCTTTATTACTCTCTGGAAGGTTAGTCCACATTTCAAAATTAGAGACCTCTTTTTGTTGCTCTGATTTTTTCCTGCAGATCTAAGAATAATGCATTCAATGACCAATCTTAGTATCTTAGTGACTTATCTAGAACAACTGTACAAAAAAGTACCTCCATAGCAAGAATGTGCTCCTATGAAGTTCTTTTTCTGAGTGAACTAGGGAGGTGAAGACAGAGAGAGTACTATTACATGTTATTGGGCATTTCCTTTCATTTATATCAATAACTACCCAAACAGAAACATAATAGTCTGCATAATACTGGTTCAGAAGATAAAGGTCCTTAAATACTAGTACTTTTTTTAGCCAGAACATATATCCTATTCTGTGCTTCATAATAACTGAACAAAACTTTTCCTAAGCCTGAAAAAAACAAAACCACACAGTTCATACAACTTATTTTTGGCATTTCAGTTACATAAAACCACAAAATTCAGTCCACTCTACAGTGTCAGATCACCAGTTGCCTGTAAATAGAATAGGACAGGGTACTGATGAAAGAAGAATCATAATGAGTCTTAAAGAAACTTTGAAAATATATACATTCTTTATTCTGTTAGTGAAGCCTTCCAGATACATATGCATGAAAAATATATCAAAGCTTATAATTTATATATATGCATATATATGCAGTTTGTTAGATATCATTTTATTATAGTGCAATAGGAAAAATTACTTTTAAGAGTCTTCATTATGGTTTGTCTAAATAAGGCCTGAGTTAATTTATTTAAGGTTACTATATTTCTCTGAAAACACAAGAAATTATAGAAGGGAAGAATTCAAAGTATAAATTTAAGTTGTAGTGGTAATTAAATTTTAACTTCAAAATGGAAAAGCAACAGGACGGTAAATAGTCTATGAGCACATGTGAAAATTGTTTATGCATTTTTAAGGTGGAAATTTAGAAAAGCACTATGGCTCTCAAGAGTTTTCTATTTCTGCCAAAAGCCCTTATGAAAACTCAAGAGGAGATTTGGGTAAAATAAATAGAGTAAAAGATAAATGGGATAGTGGCCATTCTTTGTAACTCACTTATTCTTACTATACATTTTCACTGAATCATTGAAAACATTAAACAGAGACAATGCAAGAAACATCAAATTAGAATTAAAGTCAGAGTAAGACAACAGCATGGAAAGTAAATGCACAATGCACTTTAATTTCTCTGAATGAAATTATTTATTCATAAAAATTATTTATTCATAAAAATGGTGTTCCATCATATATTTCAGTCCATGTTGATATTTAGTATGAAATTTGAAGCAAAGAGATCAGCTTAGTCTTTGAAATTAAGCAAAAGATCCAAGCAATCTTTTGCTTTTTATACTTGATGAGTTTTTGGTAAATTATGACATTAAAACAAAGCAGAATGCTAGCAATTTGAACAATTTTTTTTTGTTTTTTTGCTATTATTTCATTGTTTGTATTTGTACATGTGGTGAGCCCAGTGTTTCCTTTTTAGAGAAAGGAATAATCAAAGGATGATCAAAATCTTGAACTAGAATACTAAGGGATATTGAAAAAACTCATCAAACATTAGTTATATGTTTTTAATAAAGATAGAATAGAAACAATTCTAGGACAAATTAATGAATAATTTATGTAACATACAAAGGAAAATAATTTTATTAAATTTATTCACACTGTATCACTGTCTTCCCGTAGATCATTGATTTGCTCTAGCGGGCACCAGCAAGATCTCAATAAGTACTGTCACATGTGAGATAGCCCAAGAGCATCTGCCAACTCCAGGAACATAAAGAGCCTCAAACCATTCCATCAAGTCATGGGAATGAGGTCTATAATTGTTACTCGTATTTGGCATGTCAAATACGACATGGGTAGCTTGCCAGGCTCTGTTGTGCGGGTGGAATTCTCTTATAGTCACCTCAAAACTGAAGCATTTATTGATGAACCATGCAGCTGCAAAGTGGCGCGCTAGCCGGACTGTGATGAGCTCTTCTGCTGGGTGGGGGCAGAGCTCTTATGAGGGGAGTCGGGATGTGGAAAATGGTGGCCCTTATGGTGTAGGGGGTTACTCTGTCTTCTTGCGAGGCTCTGCTGGAATGGTGGGCCAGGGCTAGAAACTGCCATCCCTCCCAGACGCCTCGTGAGCAGCTGGGCACAGGGAGATCAAGTAGCAGCTCCGCCCCGTGTGTCTGAGTCTCTGGATTGGCATACCTGGGCTGGCCTTGAGAAAGACTGCTGCAGGGTGGGTCACTGGGTCACTAATAATTAAAGTTATTACCTTATGCAATTAAACATTTTTAATTATGTCATAATTACCATATGGAATTGTACATCATATTATTATGAAATAATCTTGTCTATTTGAGTTGTTATGTATTTTGAAGAATTTTTTTTTTATTTAAGGTATTTCAGAGTGTCAAAATCAGGTTTGTGGATAGATACTTTCTCCTTTCACTTACATAAATGTTAGGAAAATTGTGACTAAAATTTTGTTTTATGATTAAAATTACAATTAAGAATATGGATAGATCATTTTTGTGATATTTTGGTTTTTTGGGGGCAATTTTGCATAGATGATATTTGGAAAAATGCATTCATTGTGGTTTGCTATTTATTTTTCACCATTTCTATGTATAGTATTACCTTTTATAATCTCTATGTTCACAACTGTATTTACTTCAAGAACGTTCTGAAATATATGTAGTTACTGTTTAAATTTTATTTAATTAATTCATTGATAGTAACATAAACAGGCCACCTTTTTATTTTCTTTTTCCATTTGTATTTAATGTTCCTTTGTATACTATAAGAAAAATCTGATTTCCATTATTCAGTTATTATTATATTATTCAAGTTGTTCCTAGAAGATTTTTAATTTTACTATTTAAAAAGTTATGCATACTAAATACTACAAATAAACAATGCTCTAGAAATGATAATTTACCAATTTACTATGCCTATATGTAAATGAAGATAATCTACTTGTACATACATAAAATAGAGCAAAATTATAGATGATATTTTAGAAGTAGAAATTTAACATTCTAAGATCATAAAATTATTTTAATTGTAAAATTAACATATGTTTATGAGAGCAACATGAGCTCTTCTTTAAATTTAAAAAATACTACATTCAAATATATATATTTCCTAGACTTTCAGTTGCTAGTTTTGTTATTGTATTGAGAGCCATTAGATGCAACCAGCAGGTACCATAGCCCTTCCCATTAAATGAGCAATTAAAAGAAATATATAACATCTACTTTTACCTTGTGTTAGATCAGAAATTACTAAACCAAATATAATGACAAAATTTAACAAAACAAATATTAGAAAAATATTATCTAATGCAATTTATATTAAAATTCTCACACATAGTCCTATTAGTAACTTTTGACTTTTTTCAGATCCTGATCCAATCCAGGTACAGTAATGAATTACATTTATTTATTTTTAATGTCACTTAAATCTTCATTGCTCTAGAAGTTTTTGTATTTTTTTGTCTGATGTTGTTAAGTGTACAGACCATATACTTTATAAAATATTTCTCTGTGTTTGTGTGAATTTTTTTTAAATCTGGAATTGCATTTAGGTTAAGAAATTTTGGAAAAACATTGCAAGGAATGTCTTTTTCAGAGCATCAGTTCACACTAATTTCTATTTTATTATGAAAACATTCATTACTTGGTTAACATAGTAGCTACAATATTGAAATAATATAAAAGTCACATTTTCCTTTTATAATTAATATTAATATATGATGAAATTTGTGACTGTCATTTGAACACAGACATTTTAATATACATTGCTGAATTACTGTGTTAATGGGTTCTTTTAATTCTGTGTGTGCTTTTACATCCCCCTTGGTACCACTTCTTTAAAATTAAGAATTGTCTGGGGCAGGGAGGCAAAAGATATTTCTTTTACATGTGACTTACATGTGACTCTCCTGGGTTTCATCTCAAGTATGCCATGTGGCTTTATTTGTACTTCCAGGAGTGATCCCTAGTCAGCATAAGTCCTGAGCAGAGCTGGATGTGATCCATAAATAGAAAAAAAATTGAAAAAAATTAATGCAAGACAGATAAAGAGAAACACTGAGAACAATAGATAGAAACAAACAAGTTAAGAGAAACCCAAAAAAATAGAGCAAAGCAAGAAGAGCAAATGGAAGAAATGTGTTATTGTTACTCTTTTTTATTGATCATAATTTACTAACTACTCACTACTTTGACCTATAATTTAACAAAATGTTATCAAAAGCAACAATATTTGCTTTATAGGTCATAACGACTTTATTATTTTTATAGCTGATCTTAACAATGAAATTATGCATTATATAAATTTCATTAATGATCTGCCACTGGAGTCTTCCTGCTCTCCCCTCTTCTTTCTATTCCCTTAACTATTGAAAAAATCTAGGATTTAGAATTATTGATACATATGAGTACATAAAATAAAAAATAATACATGAACTTATTTAAAATAACATGCTTGTCTCAAGAGCACAAAACTTTAGTGAACAGAAAAGAAGTACAGATCTTAGATTTCAAAGTGTTTCCCACTTGCTTTATAAAACCAAAATTGCTGTTTATAGCCAATATAGACAGTTTTATAAGTTTCTCCAGATGGGCATTTAAACTTCAGTGATCTTTACTCACCCTGACACTCCTACACTTAAGCAATTTTTCTTTATATATTAAACTTAATGTTTTGTTCAGTGCATAGAATCTGATTTATTTAGATGGTTTAAAGCCTCAGAAACATTAAGAGTATGGAGTAGATCTTTTCCCCACAAAATAATCCACAATAAATTAATGATGGCAATCAAGTCTCCAAATTCTATTAAACATAAAATATAAAATATGACCAGTTTAACCTGGGCAATACATTTAGGCTTCCTATTTTACAATAGTCAGATAGTATTAAAATGACCCAATATAGCAGTTCACTTAATTTGCTGTCTGAAAAAATAATTTAATATCTCTGATGAAAGGCAGTGCTATTAAACTGAATGTCCTTTTTTCCTTTTTTTCAAATGTCTTAGGTTCATACAATGAACTTCTGAAAATACCCCAATGCTACTGCATTGCTGGTACATTAAGTGAACATTGTACTTATCATTTTCCAGATAAATATACACATAAACCATGTTTTATTTAAGACACTTAGCTTGAGTGTGAAACACAGCTAAACGAAAAATATTTAATAATGCTATTTTCAAAGGTCAACTTTCTATTTCAGTACCTCAGAATACATAAATTCTTGGCATTGCCAGTATTCAATGAAACCTATATTGAGTACTGTGAAGACATTTATAAATGATCTTGTTACTACTTCACATTAAAACATCAATTGTCTTTCAAGCAAGCCTTAATTTAGAGTCTATGTTATATTAAATATAACTATAGTTTCAGATTTCAAAGAAATTTTAATCCTTGTCAAAATAATTTTTTGTTTCTTTGCTTTTGGTTTTTCTTCAAACTATTTTCCATAGTTTTGAAAGTGAAGCCACTACTTTGATTTTTTTTTGGTGATTAAATTTTTAACAATGAAGCAATAAGAAAATAAACCTAGTTTTCAGGAATGGGTCTGATGCTCACAGTGACACCATTTTTCTTCGAGATATAAACAATCTTGGATTCAGGAGTCAGGCTTGCCTATACCCAGGGCTCTGCCCCATGGGCCCTGGATGGTTGATGGACTGACACAGAAAAGACTGGGTCCCCTGGGGTGAACACAGAGTCACAGCAGAGCCTGGCAAGCTACCTGTGGTGTATTCAATATGCCAAAAACAGTAACAATAATGGACCTAATTCCAATGAATGGAGATGTTACTGGCACTCAATTAAGCAAATTGATGAACAATAGGAAGACAAGAGACAAGTGAGAGAGATTCACAAGTTCACGCTGAGATCCTCATAAAACAATTTAAAGCAAGGTTGTTACACAAACCATATAATTTTTGAAACCATGTTATCTCTGTCCTGGTAAAAATCAGTTATTACTGTCTTTCTGTTTATTTTATTTTATTTTATTTTATTTTATTTCATCTTATTTTATTTTCCATCAGAAAAACATACATAGTATCAGAAACTTAACCAGGACTAGCCTTGGCAAAGCAAGTGACTTAACTCCTAGTACTGATCTTCAGTCATATCAAAGCTTTGGATTAGAGTGATAGTTCAGCATGCAGCCGACCCACGTTTGATCTCTGCCACCCAATATGGTCCCCAAGCAATGCCAGGAATAATTCCTGAGTGCAGAGCGAGGACTAACCCCTGAGCATCACTGGGTGTAACCCCCAAAAAAAGAAAAAAAAAAGCTTTGTCCTTTCTTTAGACTTCCTTTCCATCGAGGCTTTTGAGATACCCATTTGTCTTTATCTGATAGCACTTACTTAGAGTAAACTTCTACTTCCATAACCCTCTCTCCCTTAATGATCACCCAAAACCCAATACTAGGGCAGTTTTTCCTAACACACTTTTCATTGAAATGATAAATACTATTTCCCATGTTAAGTCCTTCCCCCCCAATCTTCACTACAAAAAAGCAGTAAGCCAAGCAGGTCAACTTCAAGTTTAAGTCTTGTTTTTCTTTGGCTGGAAGACATTAATACTCTTGTAGTTGAGAATGGATAGCAATATTCTGTATAAGCAGTTTTTTTTTTATTTGAAAAGTTTGTCTACTGCTATTTTCTTCCACCAATGACTATCATTTCCAATCAACTTTATCATTCTCCAAATGCCCATGATTAATATTTACATCACACAGTAATAAGAAGAAATAAATGCTTCATACAAGGTAATGTTGAGGATAACACAATCAATATTTGCTATGTAGTCATGCCTAAAAAGGGAGAATATGTCTAAAGGCATTGGATACTTCATGTCCATGGCCTTATCTTTTTTAATGGAATCTTCGTAGTATCAAGTCAGAATTTCATAATGTTTGTCTATCTCTTATATGGAAGTTAACTCAACATGAGGATTTATCAAGAAAATAATGTCATTATATCAGGTAACCACAGAATATGTTGGTTTTACTCTGAGAATAGGTCAAACTCGTTACATATCAAAGATGCCCAGGTAATTTCAGTACAGATTCAAAGTCAGCAACCACAAGTAAATATAACCAAAGGAATGAAAAAGATAATATCCAGTTTAGTAGTTGTTTCTGGCATGGGATAAAAGAGAATGCATTGAAAATTGTATCAGGAGACTTTATTCATCATAGCAAAATTTTTATTGCAAAAGTGGTTAATAATCCATTAGATTTTATTAATCTCCCAATTGTGGTTAATATGGCTATACTTTTCTATATACACATGTTTATAAGGTGGGGATTTTTAAAAATCATAAAATTTAACGATGAATTGCCAAGTAGAGTAATCCCATGTTCTTCCATTTGAAATATCCTCTGTAACTATTAAGGATATTTTGTTGTGGCATAACTGTGACCATTGATTTGTATAATGTTAATGCATGCCTTAATTGGACAATTGACTGTCAAGTAACTGCAACAGAGAACTGTATGACCTAACAGCCAAAGATTGTTATTCTCTGATCCTTTGCATACAGTCTATTTAATCTCTAAAATACTAGGTGAGGATTAAGATTTGATTTGTGTATGACAGTTTTATTTATTATTCTGTAACTCACTGTGTTATTTCACTTTGATAGTCAATAACAGCCAAGCAAAATATTCCTTAGTATCACCTAGGTTACTTTCAAAGTTTGTTTAAATAAATAGAATGTATCTACCAAGAAATATGATGTTTACATCTTAGACTATTATTTTTACTTTATACTTTTATATTAAAGAAAATTGTAATAAAACATACTCTTTATTTAAAGGGTGACATTTATATGATGGACTGAATCAGTTCACTGAACTTAATGGAGAAGGTCTGTCCACACACCTCCTTTTCACTGGGTCTGTTCTCTATGGTCTTCCTTGTTGATAAGGGAACAACACTTGGCAATGACATGGTAAATGGCAAGATTTTAACACTGCCAAGAGAATGTGTGAGTACTTAATGAGCCATTTCACTTTATTAATGTCTTACTCTTTGCTCTGTAATGTTAGATCACTGGGCAAATTGGAACTATAAAGTCCTAGCCTGCCTCACACATCTCTGGTAATAAGAGAGCTGTTTTTTGTCTCTATTCTTATTTTGGGAGAATTTCCCATGGCACTTTTTACTAGACAATGCTTTATCCTATCAAAAGGCAAACAGTTTCTTTGTGAATAGCCAAGTTCAGGTACTCTGACACTGAAAAACCATTCATTTTCAGCTTTATATCATACTGGGATACCTGTTATTCTTTATGTGTTCAAGTTCTAGTGAGATAGTTTGTGAATTTCACATGGAAAGGCCCATAGCCTATAATAGCTTACAATTAGCCTATAAAAGTAATGACGTATTTCTTTTGTTTCACATTTTAATATTGTAAACATCAGTCTAAATGTCTATTATTACATAATAAAATATTTTATAAAAATTCTTAGATTTCATAATAGATTTTATTATGTAATATCTTTACATAATAAAATATTTTATTAAAATTTTCTTAGCTACAAATCTGTCATATTTAATAAAATGTTTTAAAACCCTTCAAAAAGGATATATCATTATATATATAAATTAATATTTTACTGACAATTGTTCAGGAAAACATTTTAATAAGTTCATAAATATTAGTTTGATTCATTTCTTTTTTTGGTTTTGGAGCCACACCCAACAATGTTTTCTTTTCTTTTTCTTTTATAATGTTACGCTATGGGGAATGATGTAATCATCATTAACTCCTAGCATCAAACTGAGGAGTGAAGGTCTGAATATTAGGTGTCTCAAAACTTCAGATTTCTTGCTTTTTTGGATATGTACCAGGCTCTGTGGTGTGTACTACAAGCCACAATGTGTAAGAGAAGGGGGAGAGAGAGAGAGTGGGAGAGAGAGTGGGAAAGAGAGAAGTGAAAATTTCCTGCAATAGATGTAGCCTGGGGAGGAGGGGAATTAGTAAAAATTGGTCTTAGGAAATGGGCACTGGTGGAGGAATGGGTGCTGGAACACTGTATTACTGAAACCCAAATATGAACACTTTTGTAACTGTATATCTAATGGTGGTATCATATTTCTTTAAAAAAATTCACTTCTTGAAGCAGAGTTCTATAGTTTTCTTTGTACAGGTCCTTTACACTTTTTGTTAAGCTGATTCCTAGGTATTAGATTTTATGTGGCACAATTGTGAATGGAATTGTTTTCTTAATATACCTTTCTATTCTTTCATTATTTGTATATAGGAAAGCCACTGACTTTTGGGCATTGATTTTGTACCCTGCCACTCCACTATAGGTATCTATTGGTTCTAGGAACGTTTTGCTAGAGAGTGTAGAGTTCTCTAGGTATAATAGCATGTCATCTGAAAATAGTGATAGCTTGACTTCTTCCTTGCCTACCTGGATGACCTTGATGTCCTTTTCTTCTCTTATTGCTACGGCAAGTACTTCCAGTACTATATTGAATAGAAGCGGTGAGTGTACGCAACCTTGTCTTGTGCCCGATCGTAGGGGAAGGCTTTCACTTTTTCTCCATTGAGAATGATGTTTGCTGGGACTTTTGATAGATGGCTTTTACCATATTGAGGAAGGTTCCAACAATTCCCATTTTATGGAGAGTTTTTATCATGAATGGGTGTTGGATCATGTTAAATGCTTTCTCTGAGTATATTGATATGATCATATGGCTTTTATTTTTTCTCATATTGATATGATATTTTATGTTGATAGACTTGAGAATGTTCAACAATTCTTGCATTCCTGGGATGAATCTGTTTGGTCATGATGTATAATCTTTTTTTATGAACTTTTGGATTCTGTTTGCTAGTATTTTATTCAAGATCTTAGCATCTGTGTTCATCAGGGAGATTGGTCTATATTTTTCTTTTTTTTTTTTTGTATTTCCCTCTAACTACTTTGGGATCAGGGTAATACTTGCCTCATAAAAGCTATTTGGGAGTGTTTCTGTTTCTTCAATTTCCTGGAAGAGCTTTAAAAAGGACTGACTGTAGGTACTCCTTGAAGGTTTGGAAGAATTCATTAGTGAATCCGTCTGGACCTGGGATTCTGTGTTTGGGCAGACTTTTAATTACTCTTTCAATTTCCTCATTGGTGATAAGATTATTTAGGTATTGCAGGTCTTCTTGTTTCAGCCATGGGCAGTTATAGGACTTCAGGAATTTATCCACTTCTACCAGGTTCTCATGTTTTGTGACAAAGAGGCTCTCAAAGTAATCTCTGATGATCTTTTGGATTTCTGTATTTTCTGTTGCAATCTCCCCCTTTTTAATTTTTGATTTTATTTGTTTGAGTTCTCTCTTTTCTTATCCTTGCAATTCTTGCAAGTGGTTTGTCAATCTTGTTTATAATTTCAAAGAACCAGCTCTTGGTTTCATTAATCCTTTGTATTGTTTTTTGGTTTTCCCTCTCATTGATTTCCTCTCTAAGTTTTATTAATTCCTTCTTTCTGCCTGGGTTGGCCTCCTTTCATTGGTTTTTTCTAATATTTTGATCTGTGAAGTCAGGTTATTTATGTGGGCCCTTTCTATTTTCCTGATGAATGCTTGCAGAACTATGAACCTTCCTCTTAACCTGCTTTCGCTGTGTCCCACAAGTTCTGATAGTTTGTGTCTTCATTTACATTAGTTTCCAGGAATCTTTGGATTTCCTCTTTGATTTATTTTATGACCCACTGGTTGTTCAGCAGTGAGCTCTTTATTACCAGGTGTTTGTTTTGACTCCCTGTTTCTGTGTGTGGTTAACTTCCATTATGAGTGCATCATGGTCTGAGAAAATAGTTGACACAATTTCTATCATTTTTATTTTATAGAGACATATTCAAAAATAGTCAGAATGTGGTCTGTCTTGGAGAATGCTCCATGTGCACTAGATAAAAATGTGTATTCAGCTTTTTTGGGATGAAAAGTTCTGTATATATCCACCAGCCCTTTTGTTAATTTCTTTCTTCATGGTCAGTATTTTCTTGGTGAGTTTCAGTCTTGTTGATCTATCAATAGTTTATAAAGCAGTGTTGGAGTCTCCAACAACTATTGTGTTACTGTTATGTCCTGTTTGAAGTCCATGAGCAGTTGTTTTAAGTATTTTGCTGGCCGCTTGTTTGGTGCCTATATGTTTAGGAGTGTAATTTCTTCCTGATATACATATCACTTAATTATTAAGAAATTGCCTACATTGTCCCTTCTAAGTTTTTTTGAGCCTGTAACCTATATTGGTAGATACTAGTATGGCCATACCAGCCTTTGGAGGAATTGTTTGCGTGGAGAATTGCCTTCCAGCCTTGACTTTGAGTCTGTGTTTTCTCTGATTATTCCTATGTGTTCCTTCTAGGCACCAGAAGTTTGGATTCAGGTTTTTAATCCATTTAGCCACTCTTTGCTTCTAAATTGGTGCATTTAGGCCATTGAAGTTGAGAAATTATTCTAATAGATTTTATGCCATCATTTTGAATAAGTTTGTTGCACTTTTTAGGGTTTATCTTATCTTAAGGAAATGGAATCATATCCCCTGCTCATGGATTGGGAGAATCACTGTTGTCAAAATGGTAATACACCCTAGAGCTTTATACATTTCAGTGCAGTCCCAATAAGAATACCCATGACATTTTTTCAAAAAAAGTTAACCAAACACACTTGAAATTTGAATGGAATAATAAACATCCACGGATAGCTAAAGCAATCCTTGGGAAAAAGAAGATGGTATGCATTACCTTTCCCAACTTCAAACTGAGGTACAAAGTGGTAATAATTAAAACAGCATGGTATTGGAATAAAAGCAGACCTGTGGACCAATGGAATAAAATAAAATATCTTAACACATCCTCAAATACATGATTCTTTGGTCTTTGATAAAGGTGCAAAAAGTATGAAATGGAGCAAGAAAATCCTCTTCAACAAGTGGTGCTGAGAAAAAAGGGCAGCTACATGTAAAAAAATGAATTCGGACCCCTGTCTAACACCATGTACAAAAATCAGATCAAAATTCCCAACATCAAACTGTATTACAAGGCAGTAATAACTAAAACAGTGTGGTATTGGAATAAAAACCTGTGGACCTATGGAATAGAATTGAGTATCCTGACAGCCAACCTCAAACACATGATCATTTAATCTTTGATAAAGGTGCAAAGAGCCCAAAATGGAGTAAGGAAAGCCTCTTCAACAAGTGGTGCTGGGAAAACTGGGCAGCGACATGTAGAAAAATGAATCTCGACCTGTGTCTAATATATGCACAAAAATCAGATCAAATAGAATTAAAGATCTCAATATGAGACTAATCCATAAAGTACATTGAAGAAAATATAGGAAAAATCCTCCACGACATTGAAGCTAAAGGTATCTTCAAAGGTGAAACATCATTAACAAAGCAACTAGAAGAAAAGATAAGCATATGGGACTTCATGAAACTAAAAGCTTCTGCACCTCAAATGAAACAGTGGCTACGATAAAAAGGCAGTCCACAGAATGGGAAAGAATATTCACCCAATACCCATCCAATAAGGGGTTAATATCCAGGATATATCAGGCACTGGTAGAACTTTACAAGAAGAAAATAAACAACCCCATCATAAAATGGGGAGAAGAAATGCACAGAAACTTCAACAAGGACGAAATTCAAATGGTCAAAAACATATGAAAAAATGCTCATCATCACTTATCATCAGAGAGATGCAAATCAAAACAACAATGAAATATCATTTTACACCACAGAGACTGGCACATATTCAAAAGAGCAAGAACAACAAGTGCTGGCGTGGATGTGGAGAAAAGTGGACACTCATCCATTGTTGGTGGGAATGCCGGCTAGTACAGCCTTTCTGAAAAACAATATGGACATTCCTCCAAAGACTAGAAATTGAACTCCCATTTGACGCAGCCATACCACTCGTGGGAATATACTCTGGGAAGCCAAAAATACGCAGCAGAAACACCATCCCTAGTTCATTTTTACATATCGCTGCCCATTTTTCCCAACACCACTTGTTGAAGAGGCTTTCCTTACTCCACTTTGGACGCTTTGCACCTTTATCAAAGATTAAATGATTGTATGTTTGAGGTTGGCTGTCAGGATACTCAATTCTATTCCATAGGTCCACAGGTCTGTTTTTATTCCAATACCACACTGTTTTAATTACTACTGCCTTGTAGTACAGTTTGAAGTTGGGAAAGGTGATTCCTCCCATCCTCTTTTCCCCAGGATTGCTTTAGCTATCAGTGGGGGGTGTTTTGTTCCATACAAATTTCTGGAGTATTTGGTCAATTTCTTTGAAGAATGTCATGGGTATCCTTATAGGGACTGCATTGAATCTGTACAGAGCTCTAGGGAGTATTACCATTTTGACAATGTTGATTCTCCTCATCAATAAGCAGGGAATGTGTTTACATTTCCTTGTGTCCTCTTTTATCTCTTGGATCAGTGTCTTATAGTTTCCTTTGTACAGGTTGTTTGCACACTTGGTTAAGTTGATTCCTAGATGTTTGATTTTCTGTGGCAGAATTCTTCATAGCAGCATTATTCACAATAGCCAGATCTGGAAAGAACCAGAGTGCCCGAGAATTGATGACTGGATAAAGAAGCTTTGGTACATCTACAAAATGGAATATTATGCAGCTGTTATGAAAAATAAAGTTATGAAATTTGCCTATAAATGGATGGACATGGAGAAGATCATGTTGAGTGAAATTAGCCAGAAGGAGAGAGACAGATATAGAATGACTGCATTTATTTGCATGACATAAATATATATGTATATATTATGATACCAATATCCAAAGTCAAGTGAAACAAGTACCAGGAGGTTTTGTCAAAGGTTGAAATTATCACAAACGTGTGGGTGACAGAGGCTAGGTAAGACAGAAAATGGAACAGTGTGCTAACAATTGTCGAAAGTAATAATACCAAACTAGAACTGAGCATTACACACAGGCAAAAAGAAAACCATGACAACCCTTTAATGTATGTTCTGTAATCCGCAATCAGTAAGGGAAGGAAAAGAGAAAGAGATAGAGAGAAAGGGTAAGGAAAAAATAGAACCTGTCATGGAGGTGGGCTGGAGGAGAGGGGAGAGAACCGGAGGTGTTGGTGGTGGGAGATGGGCACTGGTGGAGGGATCGTTGCTGGAACACTGTATGACCAAAACCCAAATATGAACATCTTTGTAATTGCATATCTCACGGTGGTATAATAAATAATTCAAAAATGCATGAGGTATATGTGCTCTTGTGCTGGGTGTAACAGCACAAATTTTGAAATTTAGGTAAATGTATAAAAGGTTTTTACTTCCATTCATTCCCCATTACTATTGCTTTTAAATAAATACCCTCAATATATAACTATATATGGTCATTTTTATAAATTCAGGCATTGGATGCAGAATTTTAATAGTGTCTGATAATACCTTTTAATCTGGAAAATTAATAAAACGTAGCTAACACTACAGTAGATGGAAAGCATAAATAAGTTCTTAATAGAGAGTTATTCTTATTAATAAATGATAAAAAATGAAAAATTTCACGCAAATTTTTTTGTGGGATGTGCTAGGAAAAACACTTTTGTTTAAAAGTTTAATGAAATAAAAATCATAAATAAAAGCAGTTTAATATGCAAAAAATACTTAAATCATTTTCACCTAGACACCAATCACATATATTTAGTGGTATTACAGAAGCTAGTTTTGCATTAACTAAGATGGATTATAATAAAAATGTAGTATAGAGAACAATACCTCTGTTCTGTTTCTAAAACTCTAGGGTGTAGACTGTTCTTAAGCCAAAGAGTTTTTCTCACATTGTTGAAATATTCATAGGTTTCACACTAGAATAAATTTATTACTACTATAAGATATATAAAATGTTGATAAACTGCTCTCCTGACCTTGGAGAACTTTGTTGGCATATTAAGAGGCTTTGATACATAGCAGAATGCAGGAATGCTTTGTGATTTGTTGACTGCACTGCTGCTGGGGTTGTGCTGTTAGGTGCTTGGAAAACAAGGGGAATTTTCAGAGAAGACAGTGCATGCGTGAATGAGTCCTGCACTTGCTGGCAAAAGCAGAAAGTGAAAACTCGAGGGATTTGAATGTTAAACAACTCCACTTAAGCCTTATACAAACTTAAACTTCATGACATATATATTGTTCCCTGCAGTATATCTCTGTATTTTTGCTTCTCTTTGCGTTCCTCAGTGGTGAGAATCTATTTGACCCTTGGTACCTTGTTTACAAAGTGTTGCCTTATGCAGCACACTGGGGCTCTAATGAGTGACAGCAATAGCTAGGAAAGAATACATTGTGAGAAGTAAAACCAAGCAGAGTTTTAATAGCATGAATGCTAGGTTCCTTTGTTCTATAGAAATGCCCTTGAAGTGTGACAACTTGATTTGGGTTCTGGAATGTGGGAAATGTTCAAAGCACTAGAAACATGATTTCTTAAAAATTCCTTTTTTAATAAAAAAGGCTTCTTTTAGAACCCAAAGACTACAAAACAAAAAAACTGTGTGGGGATTACTTTTTTAACTTATATTTGTCCTAAAATATGTGTTATAACTTTCATCTGTTTTCTTCCAGTTTGTTCAGATCTTAAAAACTGTGATAACAGAAATCTCATTTTCAAAAGTGGTGAGACATAACCTGAAGTTTTCTAATCCAGCACAATGTATCAGCTGCCATGTATTGATTATATTTGTTTTTCTAGTTTTTTTTCCAATTTAGGCTTGTTATTTTATTAGCAATGGAACATTTACCCAGAAATAAACACTACTCACTAATAAGAGACATTACTGAGATAATGACTGAAAAAGACATCCTTTTGGTGGAAGCCATACAATTGTAACATGCTTATGTGTCTGACTTCCAAGTAGTAAAATAATGATAGTTAAACTTTCTCTCTCATTTCTTACTTTCAATTTAGCAAGGTTTTTCTTTGAATTGTATAGTCCTTAATCCCTAAAACTAGTCATATATTCTCACATGTAGGTTTACCTCAACGTGGCCACATCCATGTTCTCTGAAAATCCAGGGACAGATGAAGCTGAACAGAGCAGAAAGACTTAATGGAACTAAGAAGGCAGCTTGGAATGGCAACTCCAGAAACACAGTGGGGAAAGTCACAGGAGTCCAGTGAACATTCCAGAGCATATCTGGCCCCACCTAAACTGATCCCAGTCTGTGGGGTAGAGCTGCTACCAATTCTCCTTGTGCTCAACTGATCATGAGGCATCCAGGAGGGAGGGAGGTTCTGGCCCTGGACCGCCTCCCCAATAGGTGCATGAAAGAAGCCAGAGGAGCCCCCGCACCATGATGGCAGCCATTTAATAGAAGTAAAAGAGAGAGAAGGAGAGAGAAGAGATAAAAAAAAACCTGCCATTTAGGCAGGCTATGGGAGTTGAGGAGGGAATTAGGGACATTGGTGGTGGGAAATGGGCACTGGTGGAGGGCGGGGTGCTGGAACACTATGTGACCGAAACCTCTAAACATGAACAACATTGTAATTGTATATCTCAAGGTGGTATAAAACACTATTTAATAAAAAAATAAAAAAAAATAAAGTCCAGATTCCAAAGCTCATCAGAGCTCTACCCAAGAGAAAAGCTGATCTCAAGCCTGACTTGTCAGAACCCTACCCTAGAGACAAGACTAGTTCAAGCCCAGATATCCTGGGAGGACAGTTGGGCCAGACCTGGTTATACTCAGAAGACCACATATGCTCCAAGGACCAAACTACATCAGCACCCTGCAAGGCAAGAACCTTGCACATTGTGCTATCTCTCCAGCACAACAATATAATAGTGTAGACTACTGGATGTAGAATTTTTTAGTATTTTAAAGGGACTACCTCTTTACATTATCTAATCATACACCTCGATTTATTACATTCACCACATTATTGATGTTCTCTACTTATTCCACATGTAAATATGTCATGGAATTTTTTTTTACGTATTTGTTGTGAAGCATACTGATGTGCAATTTCATTTCAGTTATTATGTTTGAAAATGCCATCATTCAGACATGCTAATCTGGAATAACTCATGTGTGAGCCTCTGTACATCATAGTCAGAGCTCCTTAATTTCAAAATTGTTGAGGATAAAAACAACATTTAGGATAAATGGAATTAATGCCAAGTACCATAGATGTTTCAACCTATTTTTAATATCAGTTTTTCCCAAGGCTGTGATGTTACATAATCAGTATGTAATTTCCTGCCCAGACTAGTTAGATAATCTGCAAGATACTACCAGATTTCCTTTAGATCCAGAGATGCTAATGGCTTTGCTTAAAATTATTATTTTTTTTTGCTTTTACTAATAATCTAGTTTCACCTTCATTCTGGCAATAAAACCCTCTTGACTTTACATATAACCAATTGCAGTGCTGCTCTGCTTCCCTGGGATAGGATGCTGCCTACCTAATTCATGAAACAATTAAGTCAATTATACCTCCAAATGTAGTCAGGTTATTATTTCACATACGAAATATGAACTGTGTTTTATTACCTTTGTTACTCACCAGAACTGACTCTAAAAGAAATTATATTTCTAAAAATCAAACTCTTGCATTTTCATAATATACTGAGCATCCTCTTCTTTACCTTGTTCTGTGTTCCAGCATATCAAAGCTGGTATGTATGGACTGTATCAGAGAGTATTTTCTATATCCTACTCAAGCATCTTTTGGTCAACCCTCTCTATGTTGATGCATTTTTATTAACCAAGACTTCTCTGGAACTTTAGCCTTAGGATGCCCAGTTTCTGTCTACTGTAGCTCTAAAGCAACTCTAGAAAAGGGATGGTATTTTACACCATCCATTATTAGCTTTCCAATACCCCTTAAAAAAGACATTAATGGGCCAAAGCGATAGCCCAGCAGCTGGGGCGTTTGCTTTGCATGTGGCCGACCCATGCCGGCCCAGGTTCAATCCCCGGCATCCCATACGGTCCCCTGAGCACTGCCAGGAGTAATTCCTGAGTGCAGAGCCAGGAGTAGCCCCTGAGCATTGCCGGGTGTGACCCAAAAAATAAAAAAAAATTAAAAAGACAATATCTTAATTACAGTCTTCAATCACCTACTTCAATTATGTTATTGGTTTACCACTGGATCCCTGACTGATAGGTGCAATTATTTACAATTCATCCTAAATTGTGTTTTCTTTATGCTGTAGACTGTTAAAATGTTGACTTTATGGACCAATTTAGAAAGGAAATTTTTAAAAATAATTTATTTGGAGGTGGTTAAACAAAAATTGATGTCCTATTACTATTACTTTTATAATGAAATCTAAAATGACTATACTGATTTTAATGCTTCTCAAGTATACATCAATGATCCAATTTTTTGGCTTTTAATATTTAGTAGTAAAACATTATGGTATCAGAGTATATGCAAAACTATTCTTAGTGTAGTCACTTTTTAACTGCCCAGTGTTTTAGAAACTACAGCATTCTCTCTAACCTAATAGCAACTCGCCATTTTGAACACTTTTCCTATACATTCTCTCTTGCTTTCTTTTCCTTTTCTTTTTTTGTTTTGCATTTAGCGTCACACCCATCAATGTTCTTGGGTTACTCCTGGCTCTGTACTCAGGAATTAATCCTAACTGTGCTCAAGGTCCATATGGTATACGGGGATCGAACCTTGGTAGGCCGCTTGCAAGGCAAACACCCTCCATGCTGTGCTATCCTCCAGCCCCTCTCTTGCTTTCTATATCTAAGTTGTGAAGCCATATACTCTGCTCTCAATGCATTTATTTTAATTTCATTCATATAAATTATATGCTTGTAGAAATTTTCATATACTAAGTAAAATATTACATAGATACTAATCTATATCAAATGGTTGTGGTTAACTTTTAAATAGCATGAATATTTAGAGGAAAAACTAGAAATTTATATAGGTAGATTAATTTGTAAAAATAAAGACTTTTCAAGGTGGATATTTATCTTCAGAGTTGGATCTTACTCAGCATGATCTGTAATATGCATACCCTAAGGTAAGCTCAGGAAAAGTGTCAAGGTAATGATAAAATACATACAAAAATAAAAACTCAGCTATGTTCAATAAATTATATTTGTGAACAATGACAAGAAGTTTTTAAATTAAAAACCACCTAAATATATTTCGTATGAGAGTTATTTATTGAAAGCTATAATTTATATAGTTAAATTCAGGGAACTGAATAGTTATGCTGAGGAAGCAACTGGAATATGCTTTGCATATAATTGAAATTCTTTTATTTATATATAGCATTTTATTTTAAGTGGTATGTTCTTCAGTATACTAAAAGGTTAATATACAATGCTGAAAATGTTTAAAACATCAAGTTACACATAAAATTTTAAAACATGGAGTTACACATAGAACAAAAAATTATCCCAGGTTTTCTGTTCATTTTGATAAGTAAAACAATTTTTGTCAATCAATACTTGAAGAGAGAACTCAAAATCACCACATGCCACAAGTTTCTATACATATAATCTCTGAGAGTCTAAACTCTAAGTACAGCAAGTTGAAAAGACATTTAAAGGAAAATTTGCTACTAACATCTATGAGTTAGTGTCCATGTGATAATGGAGACTGAATGAACTTAAAAACCTCCAAAGGTCTGGCAGATTTTAAGAGAGAGTGAAAGTTCAATTTTTCTTGTCTATGAGGGCATAAAACGTTGTTTTAAAGTGTGTGGACAAACACGATATCACCCAAACCAAACTAGACACTACATAAAATATTCTTTTTATCACTTGATTTATTTAACTTATTGGCAAGGTATAACATATATAATAGTGTAAAATCTGGGCTCTTGAGTCAAGTCCAAGTGCCTATGTGATTACTTATTATGTAAATTTGAACATGTTCCATTATTTCTTAAGCCTCAGGTACCTCATTTGCAATTCAATTATGAATTTTGTTATAGCAGCATATTTCTATGGATATAGTAAACGAAATCAAGCTTAGGACATTTTATATAAGTGCTACTCTAAGTGATTAAAGTATTCAATCCCACTATTTATATTTTATATTTTTAACTATCTGTTAATTGCTGCATAACATTTTATCCTACATGTAAACTAATATTTAACTAAATCCTTATGATAGACTTGGGGAAACTTCCATGTTACTGCTTTAAAGTTTTACATTATGTAATGACTTTTCTTACTAAAGGAAGAAAACTTTTCTTACTAAAGTCATTATGTAATGACTTTTCGTACTAAGAATGATGTAATGACTTTTTGTACTAAGAATGAAATTGAAAAGTATATATTAGATAATGAGGTAGGGTGCATTGACATGTGGTGAGGTTTTGTAGTTTCAAATGCATACACCAAGTGCCTTGGCCTGCTATTGCTCTAAGCAATTTGTCTGCTCTATTTTCTTTTTTATCCCTCTATACTAAATTAAAAACAGAATACTAGAAATTTTAAAATTACCATCCCAGAAGAGTATATGTAAAATATTGCCTTATGATGAGCAGTGACATATTTTTTTGAGAGTTGGGGGGGGTCAAGCAAATTTAGGGGAGAGCTCCTAAGTTCTCAGACAACCTGTGGACTCTTCCCTGTGATACCTGGTTAGTCACTGTAGTGGTTCAGATTTGCGGTCCAAGAACATGGTGCTGCTTGAGCCTTGTGGGCCACAGTAAAACAATGCCACATTGTTCGTGCTCCAGATCTTTCAATGCTTCACAATACATATGATAACTTTGATGCAACACGGAATAGATTTGATTTAACTCATTCACTGAGAGTTAGAAAGATGGCACAGTAGGCAAGACACTTGTTTGCACACAGATTATCAGGGACTTCCTGATCAGCTGTTCTCAAGTACCAAATATAGTGCCCTCAGTATCTACCTGAAGTAATGCCTGAGCACCAGTGGATGTCCACCAACACCCTCCTCCCCAAAAATGAACACAATAAAATAAATCATTTATTGTTATAACTTCTATCATCATGGGAGAACAAATTAGTAAGCCATTTCTCCTAAAATCTTGAAGAAAATTCAATGCAAGAATGAAAGGATAAGTTTACTATTGAGAATATTTCCTACTGGTGCAATTTCTATCATGTTTTAACCAACTTTATCCTTTCCTAATAGCCCTTGTCCTTTTGGAACTATTTTATTTTTTTCTTGATAATTTTAGTGCTTACTACTGTGATTTCTTCAATAGTTTGTTGTGGTTATGTTTAACCCACTTATGAGAGAAACCATCTGGTATGTATCCAAAGCTTCATTATCCAGTCATGTGTGGATAGGCATTTAAGTTGCTTTCATGCTTTGGCTACTGTAAATAATGTTGTTATGAATAAAGGCGGCATATAATTTTTCAAATAAATATTTTTAAATTCTTAGAAGGAATACCTAACTTTTACTGGATCATATGGAATTTTTGTATTGCAGCTTTCATTTGCATTTACCTATAGTAAAACTGATCACTTTTTTTTTTTTTTTGGGGGTCACACCCGGAAATGCTCAGGGGTTTCTCCTGGCTCTACACTCAGGAATTGGTCCTGGCAGTGCTCGGGGACCATATGGGATACCGGGGATCAAACCAGGGCCAGCACAGGTCAGCCACCTGCAAAGCAACGCCCTACCCGCTGGACTATCACTCCAGCCCTCACTTTTCATAAACGTGTTTGCCATTGGATATCTTTTGTGAAGAAATGTCTATTCAACTCAACTTCCATATTTTTGCTTTGATTTTGGGTTCAAACCTGTCAGTGCTTATGACTTACCCCCTGACTCTTTATAAGTCCTCATTCTTCTCAGCATTATATGGATACTAGGAATCAAATCTAGGTTTACTAAAAGCAATGAAAGATATTTATACACTGTTCTAATTCCCTGATCCCATTATTTGCCAATTTTTATATTGTTTCACCTTTTATTATTGAGTTTTGTACGTTAGTTTAATTTAGGACATTAACCTTTTCTTTTATGAATTATTTGAAAGTATTTACTCCCAGCGACTCTTTTTGTTTTCTTTTTCTTTCTTTCTTTTTTTTTGGTGTTGGTTTTAATATGCTGAAAAAAAACATTTTGAATTTGAGGTATTTCCTTTTGCTTATTTTTTTTGCTTTTGTTTCCTTGATGCTGAAGCTTAGTCACCAAACCCAAAACATCTCAGGATTCAATGTCCGTGACTGTATTGTTTGTCTTATTTTACATATTTTATGCCTTCAGGTCTTATATCTAAGTCTTTAACTCATTTTAATTTTTGTGTATTTTTAATTATGATTGGTTTCTTCTTATCACACATATTTTTAAATTAGCTCTTATCCTGTATGCCCTATTTCCAGCACAAGGCTTTCCTTTAATACAAATAGTAATTCTTAATTCATGTTCATGATGATATATATTTTATGTATTTTAATAGTGTTGGGTTCTATATTTATTCTTTTTAAATGCAAGTATTTTTTTGTAATTGGCCTAATCCATGTATGTAAATTTAAACCCAGCTAAAGTCAAATGTAATTATGCCTTAGGAGTTTTTGAACTATTTTTTGTTTGCTTGCTTATATTCATAGCTACTGATTCCATGGTCACATTTTTGAAGATATTTGTTCTAAAGTACAGCATCTGGGTTATATGTCATAGGGGCAGGAAGCTGGTGTTGGAAATGCAGAAATGCTCTGGTGCTCTTGAAGGGTTACAGTTCATAGACTGAGTCCCTTTGGGAGATATACGAGTGCTCCTGTCATTGTTCAGTGCTCAGTCCAGGAGTTTAACAGAAGAAATCAATGAGGCAAAACTGTGTAAAATAGGGGTCAACTATGTACATCTGTGGCTCCACATATATCAGAAAGCACTATTTGATTTTCCTCTAGACAGCATTCATTATCGAAATGGGCTTCAGAAGCTTTTTATTAAAGATAAATTGATGCTAATTAATTTGGATTGCAATGGCCATTAGTTCACTATCTCATTTCTAAAATGGGATCAAATCAAGACTGTTTCTTGATGCCTCTGATGATCTACTGTTTCTGGATCCAATTTTAAGATGTAAGTCTTACTTTTTTTGGTTACAATGAGTTTTTTTCCTGCTGATTATCAATCTACTTTTCTTTCATTTGTTAAATTTTGAGTGGGGTTCTGTCATATCTTAGTTCCTCACTTATTTATCAATACTTTAAGATACTATAATACTTTCCTTTTTATTTATACCTAGTCTTCCTTAAAGTGTTGGATATATAATACAGAAGGACATATAAGATACAAAATGATGGCTTTAAATAAATGGATAACCAAAATTAAGAACATTGAAATGGCGACACGATTGGGATGGGATCTGACCTAAAAGTGAAATACCATGCTCCGTGACCAAAGAAATGTGCTTTGCAAGTGTAAGGCCACAAATTTGATTCCAGTGGCGGCCACATCAGGAACTGTTGTGCATTCAGAAGTTCTGCAATGTATCACCCCCAGACCACAAACAAAGTGTTGAATGTGGGGTTCGAGCAATAGTGCAGCAGGTAGGGCATTTGCCTTGCATGCAACTGACCTAGGTTTGATCCTCGGGATCCCATATGATCCTCCAAAAACCACCAGGTATAATTACTGAGTGTAGAACCAGGAATAATCTGTGAGCATTGCCGGGTGTAACACAAAAAGCCAGGGGGGAAAAAGGAAGGACGGAGAAAAGGAATACTGTGAAAAATTTTGAGCCATACCTGGTTGTGCTCAAACCTCCATCTAGTTTGGTACTTGGGGCTGACTATAATTGTGAAACTAGAATTTTACAAGTTTTAGCTTTTTCTAAAAAAAAAGGAACAGCACCAGGCCCAGACAAAGACCTGAACACCTGAAGAATCTGCCATCAGTACTCATCAATATACTAGCTCGGCTCTTCACAAGCTACCTGTTTGAATCGAGGTGCCCTCTCAATGGAAAACCAGCAACAGTTCTACTGTTCAAGAAGGGAGACATTCACAACATTGGCAACTATCGCCCCATCTGCCTATTGCCCATCATCTACAAGCTATTCACTCAAGTTATCCTGAACAGGATGGGCAGAACACTTGATGAAGGACAATCATGGGAGAAAGCTGGCTTCCAGAAAGGATTCAGCACAATCGACCATATCCACACGGACACCAAGCTCATTGAGGTTTGTAGGGAGTATAAGATGCCGCTCTGTCTCACGTTCATGATTTAAAAATAGCCTTTATTCTGTGGAGACTGAAGCAGTCATCGAAGCCATAGCAAAACACGGCGTTCAAACCCAATACATCAAGATCCTTCATGAGCTGTATTATGGATTTACCACCAGGATCTCACCATTCTACAAGGAAGTGATCGTTGTTGTCAAAAGAAGGGTTCAACAGGGTGATACCATTTCACAAAAACTCTTCAGTGCCACCCTCA
Organism: Cryptotis parvus; assembly: GCA_021461705.1. Taxonomy (NCBI): domain Eukaryota; kingdom Metazoa; phylum Chordata; class Mammalia; order Eulipotyphla; family Soricidae; genus Cryptotis; species Cryptotis parvus. The sequence goes on from JAJIBD010025678.1 coordinate 36,620, forward strand.
AGAACATCATGTGACGATTAGAATGGGAATGAAGATAGATGGTCGGCAAATACACCGCCTCTGCTTTGCCGATGATATTGTTCTAATAACACCAAGCATTAGCCAAGTGGCACAAATGCTGGCTGACTTTGACCGAGAATGTGGAAAGATAGGCTGAATCTAAACAAAACAATGTTCATAAGAAATGAACTAGTTCCAGAGGCCCCATTCACTCTCAATGGAACAGACATCTGTGAATGCAGCAGTTGTGTGTACCTAGGTCAAGAAGCCAACATGATGAACAACCAATGCCGCTCCATGGCGCTCTCTTCCTCCTGGAAAAGAGCGGCATGGAATACCTTCAAAGGCATTGAAGAATTAGTTAAAAGGAAAAAGAACTTCTGGCTCCGGGCACATCTCTTTGACTCCACCGTTCTCCCTGCATTAACATACACCTCAGAGACCTGGGCCCTACGAAAGCAGGATGAGAATGCTATTCGGGTCTCCCAGAGAGGTATCAAAAAGAGCTATGCTTGGAATATCATGCCTCACTCAAGTGAGGGAAGGAATCGGAGCTCCGACCTCCATCCCTATTCCAGAATCAGGGATGCTTTCTCGTTTGCCAATGCATTGAAAATCACATGGGCTGGACATGTAATGAGGTTTGGAGATGACCGCTGGACTAGTGTTGTTACTGACTGGATCCCACAGGATGTCAAAAGATCACGTGGCCTCCCACCTACAAGATGGTCAGACTTCTTTGTCAAGACGCAGAAGGAACGATTTGAGGCTCTTCATATTCCTATATCAACCAGATGCCATTGGGCTACATTAGCATGTGATAGGGTCCAATGGAAATGTTACTGGCACCTGCTCAAGCAAATAGATGAATAATGGGATTCAAGTGATCAAGTGATCAAGTGATAGCTTTTTCTAACTACACTTAATTCTTTCATCTCCACATTTATCTCAACATCTATTTGAGTTTTTTTCTATTAATACACTGAACAATCCATTCTATATTGGTTGTTGGAAGTAATTCTGTAAATATGGTCAATGAACATGGTGTTAGACAAAAGTCAATGGAGATTCTAAAATCTCCATTGTTCCATTTGAGTCCACTGTATAAAAAATAGGGGTCATTTCAGAAGTGGCTGCAGCCACCAGTCACAGGCTTCCATGGAGATGGAGGTGGGGTGCCTCTCCCTCACCTCTGTCTCTTCTGGGAGGCCCAGTGGACCCATGCATGAACTGTTCTGGGGCTATTGGCTGTTATCCAGAGACACTGACACATGGGGCAGAGCTGCTACCGGCACTTTTTGTCTTGGCTAATCATGAGGCATCCATGAGGGACGGCGGATACTGACCCTGACCCACCACCCTAATAGAGCCTCAGAAGAAGTCATAGGAAACCCCGGCACCATAATGGCAGCCATTTTCAACGTTTGGACTCCACAGCTCATCAGAGCCCCTAGAGAGAAGCAAATTTCAAGCCAGCCCAGTACTCAATGAATGTGAAGACCTGTCCTGTTACAAATCACTCTATCCACTGAGGAGGAGAAAAGGGAAGAGATGAGAACGCTTCTAATGTGACAGCAGACTGGCACCCCTGGAATAAATCCAAAGCCATGGCAGAGCCTGGTAAGCTACACGTGGTTTATTTGATATGGCAAAAACAGTAACAATAAAGAACCTCATTCCCAGTGAATGGAGATGTTACTGAAGCCTGCTTGAGCAAATTTATGAACAATGGAAAGACAAGTGACGAGTGACAATACTTTAAGACACAGTTTTCTCTATTAGTTATTTCTAGGTTCAAACAAAATGTAAGTATTTTACAATTGAAGAAAATTGTAAAGAATTGCTTATTAAGACCCCATCCCATTATGCAAGAGAAATACTCCTTGAACATATACACTAATTTTGAGGGGTAGGTTTAGATGGGAGAGTTGCTTACCCAGTGGTGCTCAAAATTTACTCCTGACTTTTTACTCAGGTATCACACCTGATGATGCTCAGGGACCCATGCAAAGTGTCAGTGATCAAACCCAGGTAGTCCGCATGTACATCAGGCACTTTACCCACTATACTGTCTCTTCAGCCTCCTGAACATATAAGTTCTAACAATGTCTTTTTTTCTTTCCTTCCTTCCTTCCTTCCTTCCTTCCTTCCTTCCTTCCTTCCTTCCTTCCTTCCTTCCTTCCTTCCTTCCTTCCTTCCTTCCTTCCTTCCTTCCTTCCTTCCTTCCTTCCTTCCTTCCTTCCTTCCTTCCTTCCTTCCTTCCTTCCTTCCTTCCTTCCTTCCTTCCTTCCTTCCTTTCTTTCTTTCTTCCTTTCTTTCTTTCTTCCTTTCTTCCTTTCTTCCTTTCTTCCTTTCCTTCTTCCTTTGTAGTGTCACACCAGGTAGTACTGAGGGCTTATTCTTGTCTCTGGGCTCAGGAATCACTCCTCATGTACTCAGATAGCCATATGTGATACATGGAAGTGACCCAGGTCACCATGTCCAAGGCAAGAACTTTTCCTATGGTCCTATGTTGGGTTCTTTTAAGAGATTCAAGAAGCCCCTTAAAGGGATGGCTTGTACTTTGAATTGGGTGGCTGATATCCAAATTATGTAAACATTAAAGATTTTGAAAAGCAGTTGAGTTGTCAGTTGAGACTGGGTTCTCAGCCTGACTGGCAGGAGTGAGTTGGAGGAAAGAGCCTGACAGCATAGAGAGTTAGTGGAAAAGAGAAAAGTGTTGGCTGAGCTTGTCTAAGGGCAGAGCAAGGAAATAGCTGGAAAAGGCTTAAAAGGACTTCAAAGCCTCTGGACTGGTTCTGTACCTGTTACTGTCAGTCAGCATCACAGCTGTAAACTGACAATCCTATCTCTCTGACCTCTAATAGTGTGTTTCTATAGAGTTTTAATTGCTTGCATTCTTCCATTCTTTTCCAATATGTTCCTTTTTTCATATCTTATCTCTTCCAAACAAGCACAAATGTATGCAGACAAAAAGATACAAAAGTATTTCAAAGAACCCTCATGTTTCCATATTTCTCTAATTAATCTGAATAAGAGTAACCTGTTTAATTTCTTCATTTTTATCGTTTTAGCTCTTTGTGATCCAACTAGGTGCATCAGATAAGAAAATAAAAGGGTATATTCCCCACTCCATCCCCCTTATTAAGATAAAAAATCCGTAACAGTTAGGAAAGCAAAAAAGTCAAAATTAGGGGTAGAGTTCCAAGAAATGGTAGCTAATAAATCAGAAATAGTTCCTAGAAATAATATGTGTATATAGGGTTGTATTTGTATGGGCACAGAGAGGTTAAGGGTACAAAGGGATATCCGCAGAAAAAAAAAAGCAGACTTTTGAAAAGATGAGATTATAGAATGGAATTCACAACAAAAGTAAGAAGATAAAGAAAACTGTCGGTATAATACTAGAAACCCACCAGGGAAATAATCAATTCTTCAGGTGCCCTCTTCTTGAATTCTTTTTTTTTTCAAGCCCCTCTACATGCCCAGAGAATTACAAATGGACTAAGTGGGATTTCAAAACCTCTAAACCCAAATTTGGCATGCCACCCCAAAATGTTTAGAATGATGTCTGCAAAGGACTACTTTTTTTTCTATATGTTGGTGTGTAATGGGCCCTCTTCCCAGCCAAAGCTGGAGACATCCAGATCACTAGAGGAGCTTTACAGTTTGCACAATGGGAATGATCTTAGTGTTTTTACCAGATCATTAGATTCTGGTTCAGGAGGGTGACTTGTTATGTAAATTGCTCTTTCTAGATGAGTATTTTTCCTCTAAGATCTCATAAGGTTTCACTGTGATTATGATGTTGACATGCTAATGTAGAGACATTATCATTCTCATTATGGAAACATGTGGGGCTCTGAATTGAACTTCAAATTCTCATGTCTCCATGTATTGACTTAGGAAATGTGTTCTATAAATAATGCCACCTTGACCCACTTTTACCAAAGATGATAGAGTGGATCTGGTACCCTAACTTTATGCCTCCCCAACCACGTTGACATTCATCCTTCAGCCAACCTAACCACCATGTGTTGGTTAATCTTCCAGGAGTTATAACTATTATAAAATTTTCTGATGATTTTCTGAGGATCTTTTATTAATATCAATGGAGTCTTTTAAATAAGTATCATTTCTTACTTCTCATTTAGTTACTTTCTTGGTCATTCTTAAAACAAGAGAAGAAAATTCCATTTTCTAGTTGACTGAGAATTTTCTTTTCCCACCACCCTCAGATGTCTTATACTGCCAGCTGGTGGTCATATATGAAACTGATCATAATTTTAAAACGAGGTAGTCATGGACTAAATATTTTGTAGAGGGGCCTGCCCAAACTGCTGCCGGCTGGAAACCAGTGAGAGGCACATGGCTGAGCTATTGCCTGCTCAGTTGTGCTAGGCTAGTGAGGTGTCCTAGAAGGGGGCAAGTTCTATTTCTTGCCTGTCCCCTGGACAAATTCTCAGAGTCCAGAAAACCTCACACATCACAACCACAGCCACTTTCAACGTCCAGACTCCACAGCTCAGCAGAGCACTAATTATCTCCCCATGGCACATGGGCACTCTGCGACTGCACGCTATCTCAAACCTGGTATATTCATCTAACGGTATCCCATCACATTTTCTAGAAACAAAGTGTGTGGGCACAATGTGTGGTCTGGAGGACCACCTTGGTAATTTTCTATACAGTGGATTCAAATGGATCAATGGAGATTTGAGGATCTCCATTGACATTTGTCTAACATCATGTCCATCGACTGTATTTAGAGAAATAGCTCCAACAACCAATATAGAATGGATTATTCAGTATATGAATAGAAAAAGCTCAAATACACGTTGAGATAAATGTGAAATAAGTTTTGTCCATAGCTGTAGTAGTGGTGTGTCTGGGATTGTCAATAGAAAACCACTGTGTTCTGGAAACCCAGAAAGTGAATCCAAGAACAGATACTGGAGAGACTTCCACACACCAAACTAGAAAAAAGGACATGACTATCATTACTAATCCCTTATATGAGCTTTAATGGTCAACATAATCAATGTTGACTAAGTGAGCAGGCATGGGATGGTATGGAGTGTGGGTGGGAAATGCCCGTCTCTGGTGGTGGTGGTAGGGGCACGCTGGTGGTGGGATTGGTGCTGAACAATGAATTTTTCTAGCAACAGTATTGTGAAAAAGTTTGTACTTTGTAAATCATGGTGTATAAAATAAATCATTTAAATGGAAAACTTATTTGTAGAGGAAAAATATACTTTTATTTTACACTATAAAATTTATTGGATGAATTTAACAAATTATCATTCGCAGTATTTTCATTCTCTGGGTGAAACTTGCATTTTCTACCATCTTTGAAACAATGTAGTGATAGCACAACTCTCCTGAGGGAGTCATTGGAAGTCAGTTCTACAGACAGCATGAAGGATAGTCCAGCATTTATGAGTAATGATGTAACCAGTACTAAATAAATGATACTGGGGGACAGTGGTAGCAACAAGATCTATATTGTTTTAATGCAAATAGGGTCTAAAGAGTATGTCACTGTGAATAATAACAGTAAAACAGGGTTCCTAACTTTTTCTTATGGTGGTACATGAGTAAAGTCAGTTATGAACAGTAGAAAGGAATAAACACTAAGAGATATTCCTAGTTCTGAGTGACATGGATTATGACTAGATACTATAAGAATTTTTAGGTGTGCTGATGAAAAAATGAGCACATACCTAACATGTAATCTTTATCTATTATTCTAAACCATCAATAGTAAATTACTAAACCTCATAAATGTTTTAACAAAATGCTTACATTAGTATGAACACTGAATGTAATATTTTGTGAATACCCTGAATATATATTAAGGGAGCACCAGTTCCCCAGATTC